>AYEL01084731.1:0-85195 GCA_000484575.1 Olivierus martensii
ACACACACACACACACACACACACACACACACACACACACACACACACACACACACACACCGGTAGATAATAGTATTCATAATCATAAAATAATTCAATTAATTCACAATTAAAATTTCTTTGTACAAATCATTCCAACTATAATCAAATAAAATGAAATGATATTTTTCATCTCTTTATAATTTAAAGTATTAGCATTAAATAAATCAATGACAATGAGATTAATATAAATATATTGAGAAATTAGATGAAATAAAAATCCAAAAAATATATTTATTGAAAAAATTAAATCAATTAATATTCTATATAAAACAAATGAAGAAACTCATATACAATATTTTTAACTCTGATAAGTTCATAAAATGAGTCAGTTTGATTAAAATCAATACATACATTATTTATTAAATGGACTTAAATTTTTAATTTAAAATTTATAAAATTAAAGTATTGAAATGTCCCTTTGAAATGCATCATTCAGTTTAAATGAATTGTTTTGGAGAAGACATTTTTTGTGTTTTGTTTTTCGACTCTAAGGATTATTAATCTAAACATTAACAAAATATTGTTCATGTAAATGCTACTTGTAAACAATACATATTTTATAAAATGTTGACATTTATATTTTAATTTAATTTTAAGCATTTAAGAAGTCATAATACAAAGAGAACTTTCAAATTGATTTTTTTATCAGAAAAAATTCATTTTATTGTTTTTCAAAAAGTTCATATTAAATAATGATAAAAAAATTATGCCATCAAAGATTTTTATGTTTTGGTACTTAATATCTAATAACAATAAAGGTGATTAAAAAATAAAAAATTATATTTGAAGATTAAAAAAAATATATATAGTTATACATATATATTATTTTAATCAATTTTTATTATTATTTAAATAAAATGTATTTAAATAATTGCTGATTAAATAAATTAGTAGTCTATTGATGATGATGATGCAAACTTAGTTTAGAAAAATAGCTACAATAATTATTACATATAATTTAATTTTAGATTATTTATATATTTGATAATAAAATTTTTATTTAATTTGAGAGATATTAGCTTTCAAATTAAATAAAAATATAACTTTTGTTAAACATCATTAAATTCTTTACTTTTTGAATTTGCTTTGATCAAAATTTTAATGCTGTAATTGAGAATTTTTTCAAAGTGAAATGAATAATTCATATCAATTAATTTATCAGTATAATTAGAAAAATGACAATTAAAATAAGTTTTCACATTAGTATCCTTCAAATTAAAGTTTGTAATGGCAGTAATTTTTGTTTTACTTATTATAAGAAGAATTTTCTGATGATTCTATCAAGCATTTTTTGTGGCATTTGCTATGCTATACCCTGAAATATTTCTTAAAAGTTATTTTTTTCTTGTTTTTAAACCAAATATTCATTAGATTACAAGGAATCAGTTTTTTCCACACACAGAATCATTATGAAATTGATTATTTCATATAATTAAATATAAATAATACTACTGTATTTAGAAGTGATGTTTATAAATAGTTTTTTTTTAGATTAATATTTAATATTTTTATTTATTGTTCTAAGTTATATTTCTTATATCATAAGAATATTTTGTTTTATTATTAAATGTGTTTTGTGTTATAGAAAAAAATAAGCTAACATTAGAAAAGTTTTATTTTACATTAAGATTTTATAAAGTTATAAAAATTTATAATTTCTGTAAATTACAATGGTATTTTTCAGAATTTACAATGCAGTAAAAGTGAAAAATATAAATTAAACAAATAAAATGTGCATTGCAGCTATTTTAAATCATGAATTTAAATTTTTACTATGATATGTTGTAGCATATTTTAATAATAAACAGTTGTTTAAATAAGTTATTTAAATATATTATTATAAACTATAAATTATTTATTTTTCTTATCTGCAGATACTAACACAGATAAAAATATATATATTTTAGTGTAATATACTGGTATTTCAATTGATGAAAACAGAGGTATATATTCAGAATTATACTATTCTGATTATATTAAAAACATTGAAAAATCTACTAAATTTGTTATATAGTTTTTCCAAACAATGCTGAAGATAACTTGTTGAAGACAATTTAAGAGCATTATAATTTTAGGGTATTGTATTAGTAAATGACAATATATTAGCTACAAATGAACATCAAATTATATATTATAACACAAATAAAGAACAAAGATCTGATTAATTAAAATGATTTTATCAGTTATGAGAGACAGGATAATGCTAATCTATAATCTTCTTACTGATATACTTGTTTATAAAACTGTAAGCTTTGTAAAAAAATCACATCTAATATTTTTCCAGCCAACAATGATTATCTTATTCACTTTCATAAAAAGGAATTTCAAAAGAAAATATATATAGCAGGTAAAATAATAATGAAAACAAAATTAATATCTTAGCTACATGTAAAATAAATCTGTAATGAGCACATATATACATATATTTCTCTTCATGTTACATATACCGGTACATCTGCTTTATTTAATATCTCATTACTCTTATGAAGATACTGTTTTATATTTTTTCCATTATAATTATTCAATATTTTCATTTTTACTTTATTTTCACTATTACTGATGATTCACTTTAATCTTACTTTAGAAGGATAATTAATTATTATATATCCTAGTGTTACTGTAATATTTCCTTGGTTTTTGTAACATTATGATGATTTCAAAATTGTAAGATATCATTGAGATTTAATATGCAAGCATGATATTAAACAATAAGTCTATTATTTCTTATTTTATTCACAATATAATAAAAATTGTCACTATGAATATCATCTATGATTTAATGATTACAGTGGGAAATATGGAATCTCTCTTTTACTTTCTGTTGTTTTCAGTTTTTCAAAACCAGAAATCCTTGTCTCATAAGAACAAGTTGATCTTATTACATATATTTGAATTTGTATATTTTCATAATTATTAATTATATCTGTCAACTATACTTTAATTATCTTATAATTCTATATAATCATTTGTTTAAATATTTGTCACTGTTTTTTGTTTAAAGATTTTTATGCATTTATATGGTGAAATGAGGTTTTTGAGTTTGCTTTCTTTCTTAATTGTGGATAAAAATCCATAGAATCAGTAATTTTTATAGTCGTTACCAAAGATAAAGACTATAAAAATTAAATATCCAATTTAATATAAAATTTTGCAAATTATTATTAAAAGATTTTTAAATAATATTTTGTTTTACCTTTTTCTAAAAGTTATTAGTTTATTTAGCTTATTGTTATAATAAATTCAATAGTATCAACAATTTATTTCTTATCTTTTTAAAATATTAAAGCACTTGACTATTTTAATATAAAAAAATAATACATAGAAAATGAAAACTCTAATTGAAAAAATTTAAACTGCTACAAATTTAGTGTAAAGAAAATTAATATTTATAAGAAAGATATTAAATGCATCATTGAATTTTAAAATAAATTGGATAGGAACAGTGTTCAAACAAACTGTGTTATGAACAGGAAAATGTTAAGTTTTTTGATATTTGTGTTTTTATTAATTTTTATCAACATTTTTAAGTCCATCATGATTTCATGAACTGAATAAAACTAACATAAATTTGAAATAAAATACTGCTTTGCTCAATATTAACAATTTATTTATTTGTAAATTATTTCAAATTAAATATCTGACATAAAATACAATATTGCTAATATTGAACAAAACAATATAGGAATAATTAAGAAGAAAATAAATTGAATTTATTTAAAAGATTAATAACAAATAATTCTGGTAATATAATGAAATAGGATATTATTATTTATGTATAATTTCATGTGTGCATTAAAGTAATTAAAAATTGGTTCTAAATTTGTAAATAAAATATAGCACATTGCTTTCTTATTAAAAATAATATAGTTTTCTTTAATACCAAAATATTTTTGGATTTGATTTATGATAGCCCAATAAAAATACATTATGAATTTTAATAATCAGAAATTTTTGTTAGGTTCAAGTACAAACAGTTGAAATAACATATTTCCATTTATAATTTTTTGTGTTTTACTGAAGATGGATTACAATTGACCCCAAAATACAATATTATTAGTATATTTATTTCAATAAAAAAAAGGATATCATTTTTAATTTCATTAATGTGTAGTTATTAGTTTGAGATAAAGTATTATTTTTAATATAAATTTATATCTAGAGCATACTTCCATGCTGTGGGTAGCTCTGTTATTTTGTCATTCATTAGGTTCTCTTGACTTTGTCTCTTCACAATCTCCATTATCTTTTTCTTAATGGGTAGTATCACCTTGGCCTCTTCCAAGAAGAAAAGAGAGGGGTATACAAAATACTGTAGAAAATGTGAAGACACAATGACAAGCTGCCTACATATGTGTAACAACCAGGACTATATACCAAAGATTAATGGAACATAAAAGAGACATTTCCACAGGTAAGTTAGGTACAGCATTAACTGTAAAAGCTTATGCAAATGACACAGGAATAAATTGGGAAGAGACCAAGGTGATACGACCCATTAAGAAAAAGATGTATGCATTTACAGCTGAAACAATGGAGATTGTGAAGAGACAAAGTCAAGAGAACCTATTGAATGACAAAATAACAGAGTTACCCGCGGCATAGAAGTATGCTCTAGAAAGTATAAGACGATAAAGTGAGGATAAGATTCTAAGTACCAAGTATTTTTCTGATAGATTGATGTGATGCAGCTATGTAGCTTTTTTTTTTTGCATTAATATTAATCTGTATGCTGTTTATTTTATATTTTTTATATTTTCCCTTATTTCTATGTAATTATTTTTATCTATCACCTGTAAAGATGGTATCCATGGTAATGTTTTTCTGTTTTTGTTTTTATTTTGAATTAATATTAGAACTCTAGAATTTTCTGTAAAGCTGTTGGACATTCGAGATTTATTTTTGAATGGGAACCTGAGGATGGCACACGCTGCCAAAAACGTTAGTTCCTGAATAAAAGTTGTGCATTGCAATCTTCTCAACTGCGTTTAGTGCTTGTATTTCTTTGACTTTAATTGTGAAGAATCCATCTTTTAGGATTAAATGAAAAAGAAGTGTTACCAATGTTAATTGACAATAAAGTGTTTTGATATAAGACATTGTCAAGTTATTCTATCTTATTTCATATAAGATAGAATAATATCCAAACATTGTTCTTATTTTGCTTAAAATATAATAATGATAGAAAATAATTTATATAAAATAATGAGACAGAATAAAAGTTGTAACATTCCATAAAATAAAAGAATACATATAGAGGTGTTGTAAACAATAATTTAGAAAGAAATAAATTGCATTTTGTCTACATAAATGAAATTTGAATAATCAGCTGGAGAACATATGAACTAAAATTTTGAAAAATTTTAATGCCCTATCTGTATGTAGCCTAAATCATAGTTTACAGCAGATCTTTGACTTATGTAGTTAATTCATATAAAAAATTTTTGCATAAATTGAAAGTCATGTAAGGCCAACAATGCTTAAACTTGATATGCAGAAATGAGTGCATTAGAAAACAGAATGACCAAGATTACAAGCATTATTTTTGCAAAAAAGTAAATTGTTTAATGAATTTTTCATTGGAATTTTATAAAAAAATCAACAAAAATAAAAAGATTTATGAATTCATGTATCTCCAAAATCACATAATTTGAACAGAATAAGTCAGGAACCTATTGTATACTAGAATAATGCTAAAATGATATATAAAGTTGTCCAACATAAGAATGGATATTTTCCCAAGATTGTTGAAACTGCATCAAAATCTTTCTATTTCAATATCTTGAGCTGACTTGAATTTTCTACCACTATCTATTACCTAAAATGCTGTAAAAACACTTATCCTCCAAGTATTTTAAAATATGTTACTTTTAATTCATACTTATTGTAACATTTATAATTTTTTAAATTTTAAATCACCTCTTATATTTTGCAGCAAAGTAAAAATTTTTTAATATTACATGATGTCCTATTATTCAGTTCTTTTGATATATTTTTTAATTTAATTAAGTTATATTGAATATTACTAAACATAACATTGAAAAATATTTTCCAACAAATTTCTCTATCAATTATATAAAGAGTTATATTCTGATTTTTTAAGATTACAATGGCAGAAGCTTTATCACTTTTTATTTGGCAAATTTTTAGAAAAGAGCAATGTTAAAAATATAAAATTATGTATGCTTTTTGATTTTTCAATCATAACTGAAGATCAAAAGTAATTGTTTATAGTTAAATTAATCTTTTCTAGCTCAATGTTTTCATTATATTATTTAAAAATATTCATGTAGAAACTAAATAATAAACTAAATATTTACTAAATCAGTGTTATCCAAAGAATGAGTATTCAAAAGGAAGACGGAATTTGTAAGAAGATATAAAGCACTGATAAAAATAATAAATGCTTTCAAAAGCAACTCTTTTACATATATATATATATAAAACCTATATTAGATTATCATAGGTTCCATATATTCTTATAAATATGTGCTTATCTTATGAAAAGAGTGAGATTAACTTTTAAGTTTATAATGGTGAAATAACTTTTTATAAGAGAGAGAGGACATTGCTACATAAAGTTTGGAAACTCTACATAAATGAAGCATAACAACTGATTTAATAATTCATAATTAGATGATAACAAAATGAGACAATATATATAATATAAAGCAAAAAATTATATTACTTATACAGATAGTCCTCAACTTATAATCACTTGTACTTATGACAGTGATATAATCAGTTAATTTTATAATTGGCCAATACAATTTAATGGGTTTGAGTCCCTGATCTAATAAAGTATAAAAGATGACAACGACACCTTCCATATACAGTGAAACCCCGATTTTGAAACTTTTCGGGGACCGGCCCGAAAAGTCGAAAAGACATTCAAATTCTTCACACAAGGAAGCATCATCATCCTCATTCTCATATAAACTGACAACTCACACACATACTACTTGGGGAAAAATTTTAGAAAGAAACTATTCAAACAATCAAAAGTAATTAATTATTATTATTAATTTAATAATTATTTATTAATTAATAATTATTGCTATTAATTATCATCATCATCATTTATATTTTTTCATTCATTGATGGGAAATATGCATCTCTTTCTTTTGTCTTCATATGTATTTCTTGTATTTATCTTGTGCTATTTGCATCTACTGAGAACCAATTTCTTTTCTATCATCATCTTTCCATCATTTGTATTGCCTGCCAGGATGTCTTTTCTCTTATCTTGGTTACCACTCTGCAATTCTGTTTGTCCATCAATTATCATTGTATCTCATATGTAATCTGGTCAATGTAATTTACTGTTTCTAACTGCTACCATTATATCTACTCTGGTTTATATTAACTGTTTGGTTTTTTCCATTTTCTTTGTAAGAATACATATTTTGCAGCAATATAACATTACTGGTAGTAAACACATATTGAAGAGTTTGTGTGAAATACATTGACTTTTTAAGTTTACATAAAATATTTTGTTGGAATGCAAAAAACATTTTGTCACCATAAATTTATGTAAATTAAAAATACATAAACAAGGGAATACCTGTATTTTAATTAATCAATTCATATCCAGTAATTTTCATTATTTGCAAATGATTTAATCAATATAATATACACTTGAAATGATTGGTAATACAAATTTAATTCTTGTATGTATTTTCATTTTTTAATAATTTAAAAATTTAATAATTATTCACTTTAATTTTAACATGCAAATTGTTATATTCTTGTCAAATGTAAATATAAAACTGAAACTTATTTTCTATATGAAAAAGATAATTTATTTCTTTGAAAATCTTTTTGATAGATTTTAAAAAATATTCAATTTAAAATTTAATTCATACCTGTTGGAGCAGATTTCTTTAAAATTGTTTCAGTTGTACATAAACTTCGCATATAATATTGCTCACTAGGTTCAAGTTTACCTTGAAGTTCTTCAACAGTTATAACTGGCTTATAGTCCATGCAAATATTAAATCCAAAACTCTTCATTTCTTGTAAAGTCATCCATTTTGGCATTCCATCATGATACCAAGCTAACCACTCAAATAATCCAGGTTCCACATTAATAAGAGTATGATAATTTCCTGAAGCTGAATAAAAAATGGCTTGCATTATCTTTATTAATAATTATATAAATATATATTTATATATTAATATTAAATATACTATATAGATTATTCAAAGAGATGTGTAATTAGGTTTAATTAAAAAAAAATAGACAACAGTGAAAGAGTTAAATGGATTAGTGAATATTTCAAAAGATTCTTTATATACAATTATTGTTTTCAAATTTTTATTTTATTATTACAATTTTTAATTTTATTCATTATAAAAAATTCTATTCAGCTTCACCTTTTAATATAGCAGCACAAGTTTCAATGCATCGAAGAGATGGAGAACAAAATACATGACTAAAAACAATACCAGATTTTTTCATAGCTTCTCCTGAAATAAATATTCATCATCAACTATTCTTTTTAATTTTAAATCATTTTAAATATAAATTGCTATTTTATAAAAAATATAGAATATCTAAATTGATACAAAAACTTGCAAGATTTTATCTTGAATGATGTCATTCCTTATTTAGTTTAGATTTGTTTATATATTATTCTTTACAGCTTTTATCAATTTTATTTATGTAAGTGAGGTATATTATAATTGCAAACATTAGCAAGAACATGAACATTTCAGTTTATTGAAGCATTTGTATTCATCTTGAAGACAAATGCCTTAATTGTGTTAGCATGAACAAGTGGCAGCTTTCAAAGTAAAATCTTGCCAAATAAATAAACTAGTGAAACTTTTTTAAAAATTTAAATAAAGAAACACCACAATATTGTGAATATTTTCATTTTTCTGAAATTTATAATACCAATTCAAAGGAATTAGCATCATGTTTTCTTCATTTTCCTGATCTAATAACAGTCATGCACAGTTCCTGGTTTTTCCCAGCTGATAAAATTCACATATAATCCTACTTTTCCCAGGATGATATGGTGCTAGGACTGTTTAAAGCTCTTTCCTATTACTACTACACCCCACTTTTTTCTATAGTCATTACACCCTTATAATCCTTGACTTACGATATCATCAGTACCATTTTATTGCCTAGACCAGAGGTCAGCAAATTTTTGAGACAGAAGAACCAAACCTCTCCCTAACAACAATTTAAAAATTATTCAAGAGCCATAAATATATTTTTACAAATAGAGAAAATTTAAAGTGACATTATAACAAGTTATAATATTAATTATATCTTTATTAAATGAAGAAAAAATCACAAAAAAATTGCTCTCATTGGTTTTAATCAGTGTGAGCAATGAACTTGCATTTCCTTAGAAAATTTTTGTATATCTGGTTTGTAGCTAGTCGTTTTTTAATTTAAGGCATGATTCCAAAAACTATAACAGTTTTATTTTCATTTTCAATTTTACTTCAGAGTTACATGTATGTACCCAAAGAGCAGCATGTGGCTCACAAGCTGCAGTTTGCCGACCTCTGGCCTAGACCAACAAAGTCTGGGCTAGGGCAGCAAATTTATAGAAGTGGAATTTTTGCCAGAATTTTAGCTATCTGCACAAGATTGAAGTACTTTATTTCTTTTGTTCAAACTTGCATAGATAGATAGCTCTATGCAGATTTGAGCTAATCTGAGAAAGACTATACCGTTTTCTGTTTCACAAAGACAATATCAAAAATAAATAAACAAGAAATATATCCTTTCTATCACTATAAGTGGTAAATTAATACTATGTTTTGTATATTTGTTTGTACATTTGCTATAAATTGTTCAGCTGAATGAAGATTTTCAGTATTGAAACCTGTAAAAAACTATTTAAGGCCAAATCATACTGATTAAAAATTAAATTCCTTTTCTCTTCTGACTACTGAAAAGGACCTAATATCACTAGATTATACAGATATAATGAATGTATCATTCAAAAGTATAGAAATAAATATATATAAAAAAATGCAACACATAATAAATTAATTTATTTTCAATAAACCTTTTAAACATTTAATTATATGATACTTCAGTTAATTTAATTCATATTAAAGCCTTAACATAAATTTATTAAGAGCAGCAATTATTTCTAGGCTTAGGGGGCACCAAAACTTTTAATGGATATCATTAATAAATTCTGTAACTGGTCAATGAAATTGATATGGGTTCAAGTTCCTGACCAATTGTCTGATATACAAAAAGCATCCTTTTTGTGTCTGGCTTTTATATTTTTCATTTGTTAAGTTTATCATGATAAAGTGAAATGTAATAATAAATACTGATAGTGGACAATCCACAAATTTTGGGCATTTCTAGCTTCCAACTAATCTGTCTTATGATGGGGTTCAAATTGAACCCTGTTGTAAGTCAAAGATGTGATAACTTTAGGACTATCTGTAGTAGATGTTAGTCCAATAGATAGAATTATAGATCATAGCAGTATAAATTAATAAATAATAATTAAAATTGCAGTTTAATTCAAAAATATTTCACTAGATGTTTTTTGGATTGTTAATTTTTGATTAAATTTATAAAACAAGAGGCTTAATATTTTAGACAAACTAGTCAATCTACTTTAAAATATGAATGAAATTCATAAATTATTAATTCGATTCATAAAACTGAATTGAATGTTAATATTAATGTTAATATTAAAATATATTTAAATGTTAATAATTAATGTAAAGATGCAAATCTATTTACACGATTATGGATTTGTAATTTTTATTAACTACAGTAACTGTGTTATTTCGAACCTCTATCTTGAAACCCTTAATATGTGGAAAAAAATTTTTTCCATGCACTTTCGGCATTAAACCAATGTAATTTCAATAGTAATCTCAAAGTATTTTCTTCAAAACCCTTGCTAGCTTGAATTAGTTTATAATTTCTGTGCTAGAGAAATTTAAAATACTTATGAATTTTCCCTTGCTTTCGGAGTCTAAACAAAGGATTTAAATTTAACAAAAAGAACGTAAATATGCTACTGATAACTGGAACAGGAACTTTTTTGTGCATACTCAGAATACTGAACATACCATAGAGTAGTTTCATTTTCTAAGTTTCACTTCTAATTATTGATAGGTTTTTATCAATACGATTGTGTTTAATTAGTGATATTTTCAACCTTTGGTTTATAAGATGCAGGAGTATTTACACACTAATTTTCATGGGGAAAAAAAGTGTTTTTTATACAGTATTAAAAATTATGATACGTATTATTGACATAAAAGTCTTTATTTAAAATTGAACCTTGATATCTCAAAAACTCTTTATATCAATCTTTCTGTGAGATTTGAGATATCAAGGTTCTACTGTATATGTAATCAAGCCAAATATTTAAGAGATCAATTACATTTAATGAAGTTTTAAAAAAAACTGCAAATGTTTAATGTGAGATTGTTCACCTGAACTATATGATAACTGAATATTGCTTATGATAAATTTATTTTTTGATTTTAATCATACCTGTAACATTGATTATTAAAATAAATCAATTACATTATCTTTATAATGCCCTATAAATTTGCTAACAAATAATACTCAGTTTAAATATACAAATATATTCATTAAATAGCAGAGAAGTTTACTGAAATTTAAATAGAAATTATAATCTAAACTTAAAATTTAATAATAGAATACCTGTTAAAGTAGCTTGATATAAACCAATTTTTGTAAGTGGACAATCTTTAAAAAAATCTCTTGGTCCTCCTGTTCTATCTGGTACAGATTCTGGCATATTTAAATTACTTCTTTTATAATTCCCTATAAAAATTTTATGTAGTATATTAAAATCAAATAAATATATATAGTTAGTCCCCAATTTATATAGAGATTCAGATTTAAAAAGTATATATGTTACAGGACAAACCTGAATTCAGGAAATACTAGAATTTCCTAGTCAAAACGTTGTCAAAGCTAAAAATTGAACTAGCGATCACACAATTATAAAAGCAAATCTTCAACCACTACGCTACTGAACATTCAAGTTAATTAAATTTTAGAATATATGAACTCAATACGAAACTTCTGTGCGATTTTCTCGACAATGCTATCGTGCACTTTATTACTGACACATTATATTATCCTAGAGGACTACTACTGTGCACTTTATACACATTATATTGTCCTAGAGGACTACTACAAATATGCTCAATTTAAAAAAAATCGGTGACCCGAATGTCTGAACCTCCCCTTGTTAGAACAGAACTCTTACCAGGTTCAGATCAATAGGCTTGGGGATCACTATAATGACAATGCTATTAATCACTTTTGAAAAATCTTGGAGAGAAAAGCAATCGACATTGGACAGATTCTTTAATGTCCCACAAACTGAAAATAAACATGATAGATGAAAATGCAAGACTATGTATATATATATTATTGTTATTACATATAAATAAACATAGTAAGAAATTATATATTTTTATTTATTTTTTTTTTTGGGTCTCCAGAACGAATTAATCAAATTCCCATAAAAAATTATGATTATTACATATAAATAAATGTAGTAAGAAATTATATAATTTTTTATTTCTATTACATATAAATAAACGTAGTAAGAAATTATATAATTTTTTATTTAATTTTTTGTCTCCAGAACTAATTAATCAAATTCCCAAAAAAATCTATGGTAAATTGATGATTGGTTAATGAACAATTTAGGTAGCAAACGTCGTCTTTGAAAGGATTAGGTTCGTTAATCGATCACCGTGTGTATAGATTCTATTCTATTAAATTGATTGTTAACACAGTACAATAGAGTATATATATTCTGCAGATATGAGATTTTATAGATTAGATTAGACAGTGTCTGCTCAAATTACACAGTTGACAGAGGATCATAAGGTAAAAACAAAGTATCTCAAAAATAATGTAAGCCAAAATTCACTTTTTATAGGAACTAATGATATAAATTATTAATTAATTCCAACTCTAGCTCATTCAAAAACATTTCTAATTCTTGACCAAAAATTATACATTATTATTTTTTTTATTTAAAATATCAATAATTTTATAGAAATTACTATAAATTAAATCTAATTTACTTTAAATATAGTTTTTAGCATATAATTTAAAATATATTTTGAAAAGTATTGCTGAAAAATTGTTGCTACTTCTGACAAGCAATTATAAAATTATTACAAAATGTTTTTAATAGAAAATTGTTTTTTTTTTTATTATAATAAAACCATTGTTTTAACAATTTTTGAAACAATTGTTTTAAAAATTCTTTCTACTGGAGGCATTCTGTTGAAAACTTTCTCCGCCAAAAGAATATCCACTATATTTTTAAGGGTTCTGATAAGCCTAATCAAAAATGAATTAATCTTTACAACTTAAATGAATAAAAATCCATCTCCAATCTCCATTAGAATAAACTGGTTCCAGAATTTTAATTTTTGAAAATTTTCTTCAAAAATGTTTTAATAAAATTTTTTTAATACATGTACATGCCCCTACAATTATGCAAATACCAAATACAGTATTAAAATATGTTTAAAAAAATGTTTTTGAATTGATTCTCCATATTGCACAAAATGATATTACAAACAAAGAATATGCATAACTGTCAACACAAATTAATATAGTTCAATGTTAGAGGAACTGTCACTGATATTGGATGCAATAATTAATTTATAGTAATTTCATAGAAATAAATTTATATCTTTCTGTTATGCTGATATTTGAAAAGCCTTATTACTATGTCAAATTGTGATAATATGTGTAGCCTTAGGATTTTCTTAAATAAAAATAGCAATCACTATCAGTTGCTACTTTTATTTAAGAAAATCCTAACGGCATATAGAAGAAATGTGGATGAAGAAAGTAAATCTGAAATGGATTATAGTTCTGAAGAGAGAAATTAATACTTTAGCTAAATAAAAAAATTGTGTGTTTATCATGATTTAAACTTTTTGTAAAACAATTCTTTCCTCACTTAAGTCACTCACTCTTATTTAGGCTACAAAATTATGGTAAAAAATGTAAATTATGCAAGTAAATAGAGTAAATATTTTTAAAAACTAAGGATTATTTTAAAAAGAATTTAACATACTGCAATAACTGTTTATTAATAATGTAAATTAGAAAATAATGATAACTGAAACAGTGCAAATTAAGTGGTTATTATATATACATGTTATATGGATAATTTAAACAAATTTATAGCAGTAATTAAAAACTTAATTCTTATAGTATATTTATTAAAAAATTTATCATTCTTTAGAAAAAGATTTACCTCACGAGCAATCTGATCAAGAGCTTCATTTTCTGCAGAATGAAGTTTAGTAGTGGTTCTTCGCCTACCAGTACTGGGCATAGGCATTATGTATTTAATAATTCATATAACTAAAATATCATTCTTTAATGAGTAATTTGCATAAGTTTTAAAATAAAATTTGAAATTTAATAATATAGTTTTATATAAAAATTTGAAGTGTTTTAATAAAATATATTATTTGCTAATGTTTAAAAATATGAATTTAAAACTTTTTTTTTAATAAATTTATTAAAGTAATACAATAAAAACAAAAAATAACAACTATTTTTGACTAATAGTATAAAGCAAATTACTAAACCTGATAGATCGGAAGAGCGTCGTGTAGGGAAAGAGTGTAGATCTCGGTGGTCGCCGAAGATGCTTTGTTGACATATTATACCCAATACCACATGCAGCAGAGTAAAGTAGACTTGGCCGTGATTTCCTGCAAAACGACTGGCTGTCATAAAAGTGTCACATCCCTTTAAATTGCCTGAAGATTTTCTCATATTTTAATACAGTAAGATTTTCTCATATTTTACTTAATTATTGGTAAAAATAAAGCAATAAATGAACAAATAAGTAACAATATTGTTTGTATTTTAACAGAATCAATCAATATTTTTGTATTATTGGCAATATTTTTTCAATTTTAGAGCTCATCATACTAATATTTCATGCTTTACTTAAAATTCCAAAAATAAATTTATTTCACCTCAAAACCATAATAAGATTACTAAAATATAATAGAATAGAAAGCAGAATCAATAAGATTCGATGAAAAGTAATTCATCATCGGAGGCATGTATTTTCACCCAATAAATGCAAAAAAAAAATAGCTCCAAAATAGCTACACTAAGTAAATTAGGATTGAATATTTTTTTATTGTTTTTTCCACTTCCATAGCATGTATACACATTAACAGATCTCAATGGGTTAAACTTTCAAATATATCAAATTCTAGCAATGTAAATAAAAATACCACAAAGCAAGTAGACTGGTTTTTGTAAAAAGACAAAGATATTAGGAAACTTCATAAAACACTAATTGATAATAATAAATAGAAAATACATATAATCTGTTATCAAAGTGTTAACAATATTTTTATTGGTATTTTTCAGTACAAAGTTAAGTTTAATTTTATTTTCTAAATATAAAACTTAAAAATTGAGGATTCAATAAATAATCTGGATAATATGGTAATTTATAATTTCTAACAAATGAACTTTTACAGATTTTTATAACTGTTAATTCAAAAATGTCATATTTTTTCCAATTATTGAAATATTATGATTAGATTTTTTAATGAAAATGAAATATTTTTAAGCATTATTGTGACTGACATTTTTAACACCATTACTGTAAATGATATTTAAATAAAAGTAAACAATAAGCATATTAAGTAAGAATACTATTTATTCAATAATGTTTTCAGCTATCCAATAGTATGCCTCAATTAAAACACATTAACTGAAGCAGATTATATGGATAGGGAAAAATGTTCTTGAATAAACAACACAATCTTATTAAATATGCTTATTGTTTATTTTTATTTAGATCTTATAGTAGTAGAGGACTTTTAAATGCCATTGCTAAAGAATGCTAAAGAATACTAATTACTTTTTTAATGTTATGTTATGACTGTGGTTTCCATTTATTGAAATATGAAGATTAGGTCTGATTTTTATATTGTTACAGATATTAAGCATTACAAACAAACTTATATGCCAATATACAGGATAACAGATTTAGATAACAGGTTCATGAATGCAATAAAAAATTTAACATTACATGATCCCCAATTTACAATGATTCATACTTAAGAAAGTGATTATTTACAATGAAAATCCATACTTACAATAGTCACCATCATTGATTTTGCAATAATAGCAGACAGAGATCATTCTTTATTTCCAGGCCTATATTCTGTATTCCAAGAAAGATGGAAGCATTCTGTATTTCTATCCTCAAATACTCATGTTTAATTCCAAGTCCTAAACCTCCAAATTTTTTCAAGGAAGGTCTAAGCCCCATTCAACTTCATCCTTCACTTAACTGCCAATCTTTATTATAGATGTGATCAGTCTATGGTAAGCCTTGGAACCCCTGCCAATTAGTATTCAATAAGAAAGAAAGCAGTATATTATTTAATATAAAAAATGGCAGCCTGACAATGCTTCTTTAATCATGATGTTTTTATTTCAGTTAAAAATTGTTTCCCAAAACGTTTACAATGAATGAAATCATATATGGAAGTAATTCACATATCTGGATCATTATCCAAATTTAAATCCCATGCCTTGAAAAATTCTCTTGATCTTAGGGCACTGGTATCAATCCCTCTATTGTAAAGTCTTTCTAACTTTACAAAGATATGGGAAATTATTCATAGTTTGAACTGGAATGATCTCTATTATTTGATTATCAGACAATGATTAGGAAATGGCATTAAAAAATATTGTTACTATCTAAAGTGAATTATCATTAATCTCATGTTGAATATTTTTTTAATTTTTGTAATCTTTATAATAAAACAGTTACAAATAATGAGGTACACTACTCACTAAAAGTAATCATTCATCTCTAGATAGCCATCTATTTCCCAATGCCCTAAGATGCAGCATCCTCCAAAAATCATAAAATGTACTGTTAAGAAACTTAATGTTAAAGTTGGCCCCTAAACATTTCCCAACAGTACTTATGAGATAGCAAATGGTAAAGAATACTATCCAGAGAGAAATTTTCAGGGGCATATATGATTCCCTTTCATAATAACAACATTGATTGTCCAGAGAAATATGAAGGAATTACAAAAATAAACCTTAAAAACCACATATCAAAAATAAGCTCAATATACTTTAAGCTAAATATAATTCCACTCTGTTTGAAGTGTATTTGGGACTATGATCTTGACATCAATTGAAATGCAGCAAGACTAATAACCTTTTGACACCATCAAAAGATGGCTTGATAAAAGAATCATTAAAAAGCAGCAAAGGAGGAGCCATCTAACAATGTCATTAATGAAAATCAGAATTCCAATATACCAAAGGGCTGATTGTATACTTTATGTAAACATGTGTGATCTGTACAGTTCCTTTCCTGAAAAAAAACTAATATAATGCTTATTAATATCTTATCTATTTTATTCTGTATTTTTTAATTTTGCTCCTTTCATCTTAATATTAATATTTCATATTAAAAAAATTTTTTATTTGTTAATCTTTGAATTTAAATTAATTAATTTTTTAATTTCTGTCATTGTTAGAACATTGCATTCTAGATCTTGTAATTCTGTTCATTTTATTTTGTGTATTGCTGACGATGGCTATATAATTTGGCCAAAAACATTCCAATAAAATATGTTTTTATGTTAATATTACTATCTAGTGCTGTTTCTCCTCATAATGAAAATTAGAAGTCAACAATCAAGTAATGCTTTAAAAGTATGAAAGACAGATTTTCAGTGCAATAATAATATATTCATAAACTATCAAGTTCTGCTGCTTATAAGAAATACAAGGAATCACTAAAACTATAATTTGACATTACTGTGGTGAAATGAATGAAAGATAAAATGAATGAAGATGAGTAAAATGAAGATAAATGAATGAAGAAGAGTAAAATAAAAAAAGAGAACATGCAAAATTGGGACAATTTTGCATGTTCCCAATTTTGCATGTTCTCTTTTTTTTATTTTACTCTTCGTTTTTGATAAACATATTTGTTAATTTTTGCATAAATTCAAAATCATATATTAGAATTAATCTTTGTATAATTTACTTTCTAATACTAATTAGTATTATTACAAAAAAAGGGACATTTATATTGAAAAGGATACGTTATAATAGTATCTCTATGATGAAGCTTTTCTTGATGATTCAAAATATAAATTACACATAAAATGAAAATAGAAACCATATGAACACTCAAGAATACAAGAAACAGAAAAAAATATCGATAATTGCGACGGCCAATACAATTGTTAACCCATGGACAATGATGATCAAATGTCTGGAAATTGAAAAAATTTTAATTAATGGATGAAAGAATTAATTTTAATTTTATCATCAGTTTAATCTATTTCTTATTAAATAAAACAAAATTAACACTTACTTCAATACAGTTATTACATACACTACAATGAGAGCATCGAGGTGGGCGGTAAAACTGACAGGTAACACACCATTTCATTCGTACAGATATTCCATTAATTTCTACATTTTTATAAAGTGGTGTCCGAAAATCATCATCCTTATCTTCATCTACATTTGCTAAATTATGAAATCAAAAAATTTTAAGGATAAATGTAAACCAATCTATTGCAATTTATAAAAAAAATTTAATTAAAAATTACAAATTAAAAAATTAGAACTATAAACTAATAACTCAAAATTGCAGAAGTTAAAAATCTTTATTGATCTATTTTTAACTTCTGCAATCTTGATGCTAATTTTTAAGGTAATAGCATACAGCTGCACAAAAGCAAAATAATACAGAGAAACATAAAAGAAATCAGAAGTTTAGAAATAAATAGAATTTAATCCTAAATCTAGTAAAACCTACATATTTATTATATTCTTTTACCTATTATATTTATTACAATATGGCATTAAAAAAATCAAGATAAAATTCAATCAATTTATAAGTGTCACATTTGAACAATATATTTACATTAAAATAAGTTTTAACATTTCTATAGTTTTTAAAATCAATTAGAATAAATATAATATTTTTAAATTAATGCATTTCAATTATAAATGGAAATCCATCCTCTTAAGTACAATAAATTTTCTATTAAAAATTAAATTTTTACACAGGAATTGTAAAATATGTTGTAAAACATTTTAAATGGTAATCAACTTCTATAAAACAATTTTAATTCTGTTTAAACAAATTACAGAAAAAATATCATATATTGTTGGACAATAATATGCCCTTTGTAAAAAATGGTACAGCATAAAACTTTATTAAATATCACAATTATTTATGAATAAAATATAATTATTTCATATTTTTCTTTAAGATAATGTGTAATGTTATTTTTTAAAGTTTTGTCTAAATAAGAATATCATAATCTATTAAGAAATATGATACATTAACTAATTATTATAGTGTAAGAAGTGCTACATTATTCAGTGATCAAATAATCTCAAATATTTCTAATTAAGCTTCTGCAATTCTTGACAATTTTCAATGATCAGCAAATACTCTAATTATTTTTACTTGAATAGGGTCATAGATTTGTATATCTAGAAATTCAGATTGTTTGAGATAGTTTTTATTGACAGTTGAAGCAAAAAAATTTATATTTCATTTTTTGATTTTGCTTTTCTACTTTGTAATGGACTGAATAATATTTCTGTGAAAATTCAAAATGGTTAAAATTTTGAATTTTGACATTTTCTAAAAATCACATCTTTTAATAAAAATCAAGACCATTTTAATTATGTAAAATTTCCCCACAATTTCATTGTGGAAAGATTATATGCAAGAGGAAAGATTGCCCAAATTCAATAATTATCTTTTATAACAAGTCAATATAAATTAAATTTTTTGAAGATATATATATATGTTACAGGACAAACCCGAATTCAGGAAATACTAGAATTTCCTAGTCAAAACAAGAACATCCTAATGCGTGTCGGACATTCTAGTATTTCCTAGGTCAAACTTGAAATGTGGAACATTTCTTATTCAGAATTCAGAATTTCTAGTTTTTCCTAGTCAAAATCAAAGTGGCAAACAGTTAAAACGTATGTAGGGCTAAATCTGCTTTAAATGCACGAAGCATTGTATATTTAAATTACGTTTGTACAAAAAGAACAACATTTTGTGTAATTCTAAATGCCACAAAACCTAACTTTTACATTTTATGTTATCTTGAAAAGAAAACATTTTGGACCCATGTTTATATAGATGTTTTTGCTTGTTTTTATGAGTAGCCAGTATATTTATTAGAAGTTTTATTTTAAAAACTACATTTTTACCAACATATTATGCAAATAATTTCCATTCCTGGATTGTGCCTAAGTCAGTAGCTGATCTGCACCAAAAGCTATCTATTTAATTGTCAGTAATAATGAAGAAAAATTCTTTAGCAAGTGCATGAACAAATAATATCTTTATTATTAAAAGTTGCATTATTTTAAAGGTTATATTTTCATTTCTTTAGATAAATAAATCATTATTTAATCATACTATTGATTTTATTGGTCTTTATTTAATTTTATTGTGGTCAAATTGCATTGCTGAGAACAAAACCTCTGATTTTAACATTATGTCTATGGGAAATTGATTTCTTGGTTTACAAGCAATTTTCAGGTCTGAATTAACTCACTACCTGTATTTCTTAAAAATTTAAGAAATGCAGGTAGATCTTGCCTTTGAGTTAATTCAGACCTGGAAATTAAAAAGTGTATTATTATTTTATATATTTTGTATTCTTTAACTTCTCCACCTGAAATGAATGCTGCCTCATCTCATCTCATCTTTGTTACTACTCTATAGTCTATTTCAAGATAACCTGACAGTAAATCATTACCATTGTTGTGAGTATTTCTGCGCAAAGGAAAATAGTCCCTATTAGTTAAATTTAATATTGATATTTTAAAATATAAAAATGGTATATTATCCTATAATTTGATTATAATGGTATATTTCTTTATTGATATTTTAATATATAAAAATGGTATATTATCCTATAATTTGATTATAATGGTATATTTCTTTATGTTTTGGAAAATAAAATATCAAAATATAAAATTATTGAGATGATTTTAAAATATATATTTTATAATCACGTGACAAAATTTAATGAAATATTATTGTCATCATCATAGATAATGTTGTTATTTACAAATCGTGTATGAATACAGTGTTACCTTTGGTGGTTCGGCTGTCAGGTTATCTTGAAATAGACTATAGTTGAATAAAGAAATTTGAAATTTATACAAATATGAAATACAAAAATTATACAAAATAAACTATGTTCAGAAATGAAGAATGATAAATAAACTTGTTGAAAAGTTAAATTTAAAATTTGGTCTTATCTTTAAAAGTATTTTTGACAAAGTCCTTCTTCAGTTATATAACAAATAATGATATTCTATTCTTTTATTTTGCTATGTAACTGAAGAGGGATTTTATTCAAAAATATTTTTAAAGATCAAAGATAAGTTAAATTTAAAATTTGGTCCAATTAAGCAAGTTTATTCATCAAAAATTGTATTCATATAGATTTAGAGAAAGAAGCATTCATCAGGAAATCAAAGTACAAGTAAATTGTATAAATTTTCATTTGAAAAATTAAGACCAATACTTTATATAAAAAGTGATGATGAAGTTAAATTTCAACTGTTCTAATGAACGTCATAGTGTCAATTCACTGTTTTAGTACTAATTTTCATTTTATAAATTTATGAAATTTATACATTTGTATTTTATTCAAGTATAATGTTTTTGGCACTTCCATCCCCTCTTCAATACATCAAAAACTATTAATCAATGCATTTTACAAAGAACATTTTCTAGAATAAAATATTAAATCTATTCTAGAATAAACATTTCAAATTATAAATTATGGTCAATAATAGTAAAAGAATAAAAAAGAAAAAAATTTTTTAAATTTAAACTAAAAATAATTTGCAGATTACACATTACATTTTAATATTTTTATTTATTTTAGTTTTAACTTAACTTTATAAAATATTTTATTTTTTTATTTTTACTATTAGTTCAAAGTTGTTCAGGAGAAAATTTACTGAATAATGAGGACAATGATATTTTTCAAAATGTACAGAAAAATGGTTATATTATATATTATATTTAGAATTGAATTAAAACCCTTTCAAGCCCATAGGCATAAAATTTTTAAAACAAATTATAAAATTGTTCAATAATTACTCATAATGCCTTCATGTATTGTTCATGCCTTCATGTATGCCCCAAAAGCATGTTTTTTTAACATGCTTTTGGGGCCCTTTAGACTAAAATTGTTCAGGAGAAAATTTTGGAGCTCGAATAGTTAGTATTACCACATCCAGTATACTCTCTAGATATTGTGCTATCTGATTATCATTTATTTAGATCATTACAAAATGCATTAAATGGGATAAAGTTCAATAACAATGAAGAAGTCAATTTTTTCATTCAAGACTTTTTGCATTGAAGAATAAAAACTTTTATTCAAAAGCTATTCATCAATTGCCTATAAATGGGAAAATGTCATTATTAACAAGGATGATGGTAAAAGTTTACCTACCCTGTGTGCTGGTTATGTGTTGATTATATAACAGACTTTTTGAATGAATATATGCATGCGTCCCCAGACCATGATGTAAAGATTGACTAATAAATCTTTAAACCAAAGATTTGGTATATATTTGTTTAAAAAAACCTGCTATATAGTCAACATACAGCCATCACACAGGCAATGTAAATTTTTACCAGTGCATGATGTTTAATTGATAACCATATTCTAAAAAATATAATTCTATTTAAAAATCCTGAATAGTTATAATGATGTGAAATAAATTTTAATGAATACTAACATGAGTACTAATATTAGAGTACTAACATTAAAACTGTTTTAATATTTAAAAAGTATTGTTTATATTGAAAAGATAACAGTAAGCAATATATATCTTATAAATACTTTTTAAAATAGAGAAAACTGGATATTTATAAAATAATTTTTTACAACATTAGGATAGAATGAATTATTAAATTATATGTGAATATAACCAAAAATATGAAACAGGATAGACTAATGTAAAAAAATAATATAAACAACCAATTATAGATATAACTTAAATGAAGAATGTATTTTATAACAGGATTGTTTTTAAAGAGTTATTAGCCAAAAGTACTGTTTGTAATTGTTAATGAAAATAAATATGAAAAATTGCAACATAAATCAAAAATTTATCAAATATTCAAATCATCTGATCAAACATTTACTATAAACAATATAAATCCATTTATTGAAATCATTCAAAAGAAATCAGAAATTCAATTTGTGATTGTTTTATCATCGTTTATTAACAATATATGTGAGAAAAGAATTTTAAATTATTTATTACAGAATTTTGGTTTTCATAAAATTTGTATACAGGTATTATAATTGGATATATTCATAATTTACATATAAAATAATTAATCATAAATATAATAAATTTGATATTAATTTAATTAAAATGCATTTCTCTCATACATTGTTAATAAACGATGTATAAAGCAAACATGAACTGAAGTTCTGATTCCTTTTGAATGATTTCAATAGACTTATATTGTATATATAAATTTTCAAATATCTATAGTAAGCAAGTGATTAGTATCGCATAACACTTTATCTTAGAATCATGAATAGTTTTTATGATGCATTGTTACAATTTAATATTTAATAAATGAAACAAATTGTACCGTACTTTCTGGTAAGATTTCTCTTTGTTAAGCGTATGCAGATTTTAAATGTGACCTATAATTAGAAAACTTTCATATAAAAGTACAAAATTCTCAATTCTTTATTGTCCTACCTGACTTGTCAAAACAAAACGAAATCCAATCACCAAATGTAAAATCGACTCTTTCAGCATGTCTAACAATAAACAAACGACGTCCTTTATTCTCCATAGTTTTCTGTTCATTAAAGACTTGAAATTTCGGATTTCTCAACCTTGAATATGAATAAATAAATCTACCTACAAAATAACGTTTCTCAATATTGAGCAGACGAACTTTCAAGGTCATATCTCGTGAAACATATTAATAATATATTCATTTAAAATATAAGCGTAAAATATTTAATAACATAATATTTTAAAATATTTATTTATTAAAATATATCAATATAATAAAAAACACATTAAATTTTATTAAATTTTCCAGTATATTAGATCCTTTATTGTTTTACGCTGATTTCCAACAAGAGATTACTGGCCGGATGGCCACGGTAGAAACGTGCAATGCTTCCACCCAGAAGGATCCGGGCTCAGTTCCTGGATCCGCACCTCCAGTTTTTTCGGAATGGTCCCAGCCTGGTCCGCTAAACCCCATATCCATCTGACGCATGACTCCACAAGAGTGTGGGCGATACTTTGGGAATAGAAATGCCTCTCCATTTAGTATCTACATGGTGAAAAGCAATATACTACATAGAAAAAAAACAGAGATTTTTTATCAACAGATGACACCACTTTCCAATTAGTGGATTATTATTAGAGCCTATGATAATTCTGTCACAGGCTGCCCTCCTCTGTGGAGGAATCAGCCGGATTGTAGAAGTGGGGATCGATGGCCAGGCCCGAACTTTATGAAATAAAATTCCAAGGGCTAAGATCCGAGATTCAAATTCGGATCCTCTAGTGCAGGGGTCTCCAAACTTCGGCCCGCGATATGATTTTATCCGGCCTGCCAATTGGACTAATTTTTCAATAAGAATCCGCAAAAAAACACGGGGTTTTGATAGATTTCAAATGCATTAATTAAAATTGTGTTCAAAATATATTCCCGAATAGCAGAAAGTAACTGTAATCCAAGTTACGATCTTCCTGATTGTAAAAGATCGGTTAAAATGGACTAACGAAGAAAAAAAATTAAAAGAATTCAAAACGAAATAAAAAATTCCTTTTATTTCCTTATATCTGCTTCATTATTATATTGGTTTATCTGCTTTCAATAAAAGTCGTATATCTAGTTCTAGTTTTTCTTTTTTTGCTACGGCCCGCAGAACAATGCTGAAGTACCCAATGTGGCCCTCACGGCGAAAATGTCCACAATCCTACATAAACAGCTAAAACATTTTCTCTTCTACTTTAATCGACCTTGAGATAGTTTGTTGATACTTTACATCCAATACCACAAGCAGTGCACCTGAGACTCGAACTCGAGTCCTCCAGAGTGGAAAGCCAAAGCGTTTCCACGCGGCCAATCCGGCCAACGGCTTGGCTGCAATTTCCCGCGAAATGACTGACCATCATAAAACAAAGTGCCACGCTCCTTTTCATTGCCTAGGATTGTTTACATTATGATTTTCTTATATTTTACAAAATTATCTGTAAAAGTATTGGGAGTACAAATTAATTTGGTCCATTTTCAAAAGATGGCGCTGTCAGTTACAAATGCTTCCTAGTGACATCTGATATCGTCTGTTTCAGAGAGGTTAAACATCTGTCAATAATAATCAGTTTATATCATTTTGAGATTCATACAAAAACCTTGTTTTTTACTGTGTTGAATATGTCAAATTTTGTGTCCAGTAAAATAATATTTTCAAAATAATATCAACCTAAATTAATAGATCATTCTTCAATAGTTTATACCGTCGGCCGGATTAGCCGCTTGGAAACGCTTCGGCTTTCTACCCTGGAGGACCCCAGTTCGAGTCTCGGCTCCCATCCCTTGAAAATATTTATCATGGGGTCGGGCCCGGCCTGTCGATCCACGTCTTCCACAATTTCCACAATCCGGGGCTGACCCCTCCGCAAGGGTAGGCAGCCTGTGGAAGGGCTTGTTTCGCCCCGCCACTTAGTACAGGCCCCTGCTCTAGTGGAAAGTTGAAGCGTTTCCAAACCTCCAATTCGGCCGACTTCAATGCCTATTACAGGCCGCTCATATCTACTTCTGGGATAGACTGTCAGTTGAAGGACTTCAATTTGGAAATCTTTAGTCTTCCAACCTTTTTATCTTTAGGTATTTTTTGCCATGAAAACATATTCTCCTTTTTTGCTTGAGAGCATTTTCCAATAAGTTTGTTGAGCTTTATTTTGGTCAACAAATGATAATCACTGTCGGCCGGATTGGCCGCGTGGAAACGCTTCGGCTTTCCATTCTGGAGGATTCGGGTTCAGGCATATTGTGTGATCATCCCGCAACGTACGGCCACAGAAAAATTTGCTTCGAAATAATACCGCATTTTCGAATAAGGATTGTAAGTGACGCAGAGATCCAAGATAGGAGAATTGATTCGGAGACCAAAATGATAAACAAAATTAACATATTTATTAAAATAGAAAGAAAATAAAAATAGGATGCAACAAAAGGATAAATACAACATTACAATATTAGTTCTAGAGGTAAATGAGCTATATGCAAAATAAGGAGAGTTTCAATTAATTCTTGAACAGGAGAGAGAACTGTTAGATTCTGGATTACGTGGATATATTTGGAAGAGGAAAGTATTTATTCTTCTATGTACTTCCTTCCCTTCACAATTTTTCTTATAACGAATGCTATTTTTGCTCCTTCGACTTCGTCGGACGCCATCGAACACGTCTTCTCTATTCCTCCTACCTTTTCGAAAAGACCAACTATGGGTGCGTTTTTAAATTCAACACTCTCCATCAGTGATATAAACCATGTTCGTTAAACAGTTTGTAAATTCACCAGTGACGTCACTGATGTATTCAACATCACAGATAAGTTGATACAGATGGGACATTTCGTTTATTCGAACGTGCTGCCACTATTGCCAGTACCTGGCGTTACTCATTTCACTTGTGTAGATAGTGGAAAGTCGGTTATTATTGTTTCTACGAATCTTATGACAGTTTTATTACAAAAAAAACTTTTATAATTAAAACTTTCAATAGATTAAAACATCATTTTTTTAAAAAACTTTTATAATTAAAACTTTCAATACATTAAAACATCATTTTTATTAATAGTTGAATTAATTAAAAGTTTCAATAGATTAAAACATCATTTTTATTAATAGTTGAGTTCATTTCAAGTTCTCTCCATAGAGGTGCTTTCATGTTCGTTTCTTGTATACAATAGACTATGAGAGTGCAATAGACTATGAGAGTACAATGGTCTATGAGAGTGTCCTATCTGTATCAACTAATCTATGTTCAACATTAATTCACCACATCAACCATAGTATTTGTTCGGTCGACGCTGGTGGACAGATTTTGACATCATTTTTTAAGATGGCTGCTTCCATGTGAAAAATAAATGTAAAAATTGGAGAATCAGTTTATGCTCTGTGTGTTGATAGTTCCACAGAAGATATTTTTTTTGCATTTGAAATAATAATTTTCTACGTCGGTATTAAAAAACTGACTAGCAGCAGAAGACAAAATAACATCCAAATAGCAGCCATCTTGATGCGCAAGGGTTGAATTTAAAAACAGGCGCTTTAGCATCCACTAATGCTTGTAAAGACATCATTTTAGATATACATCAGTGGTGGAGAGTGTTGAATTTAAAAACGCACCCTATCTTTCTCTTTTCTCTCTCTAACACTTGTTCGTCCTATGCTAACTCTGTTCTCTTTCTCTAAACATCGTAATTTTCCCATTACTTTATTTTCTGTATTGGGATATTATTACTTAAAGTTTAATCATATATATAATATTTTTGCTTTTTTTCCCTGTAAAAATTCGAAAAACAGTTTTTGGAAATACTGGAATTCGAAAACCGGTTTTTTCAAAAGTCGGGTTTTGTATAAATATGGAGAATCTCCGAAAGTGTACAATATCATTATTTGTCAAGATTTTGTGTCATGCTCATTTTAGAGTTTTATTCATTATGTTGGCATGGCAAGAACATGAAACATTCATGTTCTTGCCATGCCAACATAAAACTTCGAAAACCTTGGCATGGCAAGAACATGAATGTTTCATGTTCTTGTCATGCCAAGGTTTTCGATTATAATATGCAGTATCTCAATTATCTAACTTGAATCAATAAAAGATTTAAATATATTATAAATCAATGGATGAGTGATAGCCGAGATAGTAGAATGCAAAGTAAAATCATGCCTATTATTTTTAAAAATTTAGAATTTTTTCTATTTTTAATGGCTTCCATCTTGTAACAGGATCACGTAAGGCCTTCAAAATTAATAAGAGTGATTATCTAAAAATTCTAATGTTTCGAGATGTTTATTTTTTACGATATTTTTGCGGGTAGAATTTTATAAAAGTGATTAAATACGTCTCACATTTGAAATTAATAATTTAACTCACTTTTAAAATAAAATAATTTTTTGATAAAGATATAGATCAAGATTTTCGTTGTGCCTACTGTAATTGATGCTAACATTTTCTAGTTTAAGATAAAACAAAAAAGATGAGTTAGATGATCGTAATTAAGAGAAAAAAAAATCCACATTTACCAGTCTGTTTTAAACTAACTTATTTATAAATCTTTCCACGGTTCGACCTTATAATCAAATAAACAAACATGGTGTCAAATACATCGCGAGGACGCTGTAACTTGTAAAGATTCCTTTTTTTTTACTATCGTTTTGATCTTATAATCTTATTTTGTTCCTCTAATACCATTAAATTACAAATCAAATTATGATAATTATTATAATATAGTCATTATAAATAACATATATTAATCTAAATTAACCAATCATAGCATTTCAAGAATAGCAGAAAAAAAAATTTTGAATAAAAATTCTTCAACCGAAACGAAAATAATTGAAGAATATCAGGGAATCAGAGCGCAAACGTCAACCTCTCACACAACCTCTTTCTCCTTCGATAATTTTATTATTACTGGAACAAAGACCGAACACAATCTAAATTAATACGCAAATGACGCGGGGTAATTTCCCTGAACGGTCAGAATCTTCCAATTGTTGTCGAGACGTGACGCCGATATCTATGATCGAGCTAGGACTCGCCGATGTGTACCACGTGTTGCAGTACTTCCTGCGAGTTGTCTTTTGTTACGGGATATCTACACGCCTTTAACCAAGTGGGTGGAATTAGTCAGCCATAAATCATCGTCAGGAAATAGCGAAGAAAATTCCGGCTGCACTTCCACCGAATTTACAAGTCGGCCATTGGGTGAGTTAGCTTCTTGTCACCTCTACCCTATTCCGAGCTGGAAATGTCATCTGTCAATACTTTCCTTCGAAACGCTTCACTGGCTGAATATAATGAATGGATCGTTGCATCCGAAATATACAACTTTTAACTTTCCTTGAATGTATTTTTGCATCGTAATCCTCTCTTTACGTGTCTCTTTAAATCGTGCACAAATGCAAATTTCCCCACGCTCGATAATCGTTAACCGCTTCCAGATTTGTAGGGGTTAATCCCCGAAACTGATTGATTATTCCAGTTACATCACGAAATACTTGTCGTGTGATATGTACAAGTTACAATTCTTTCAAGTTTTTTTTTTTCATTTCAATTTCCTTTTAAATATTTGTAAAAAAAAATCTAATATATTTTTTTTATCGATTCGAAAATATAAACGAGAGTCGACATTAATTATTAAATGGGATAGGAAGAGAATTGGTAAATTTGAAAAAAAATAAAGAAAAATTAGTAAGTTCCGTGTTTTCTGTTTCTCTCTTTAAAAATACCTATATCGCGTCGCGTGGTGTTGCATCGCGTTGACATTATTATGTCGATGGCAAAGACGATTTAACCGGTTTGTTGTTAGTTGACTTATAGATGATGATTAAAACAGATTATTAGTTTTATTATTTTTTTAAGATAATCTTTATCTAGTTTTATATCGCGCATATTATACTTTAACTTTTGTAGTTGTGTTGACTATTCGTATTCTCTCTTTTCTTATTTTTATTTAAAGGAAACGTTTCGGAATGACTGTTTAGTTAATAACGTGTTTTTTTTTTTTTGTTTTATTCTTTTTGCTGAGAAAAACATTTACAATTTGATAAACTGTAATTATATCAGTAAAAATGACGTTTCGGTGTTTGATAGTCATCAACTGCATCTTATATAAATCGATTGTATGTCATTGAGGTCTAGATAAACATCTGTCTCGCTTCAGGGCAAGTGAAAAGATAAGCACTCCCTGAAGGATGAATAATTCAATCACAGTTGATTTTATATCCAGTTATGGTTTATCTTAATTCTCTATACTGATGTCATTTTAGAATTTTAGAAGATTGAACGCCTACCTCTAACATTCTGTAGATTTGATGGAGATAAAATGTTTCTAAGGTTGTTCACATATAAGAAAAAAGTTATGCAATACGAGTTTATTAAATTTTTTTATTTAAAATTATATCCCGAGCAGCAATAATAATTTTTAATTAATTTCCAAATCGTTTAAAATACGTATTAAACCGGGCTGACAAACGAAATTTTTAGTTCGTATTTTTGTAGAAACCACCTGGTGTTTAATTTGATAATTAGCATAATTAAAAAAATTAAACGATAGGGGGAGTGATTCTAATGTGCGACGTTTGACATAACTATTGAATTTTACTAAACATTTATAAACAAATTTATTACAGTAAAATGCTGCGCTGTGTTCTAATGAGAGTTCAAATTTGTTAAAGAACTCTAGGAAATTTTCGTAATTGCAAAGGAATTTCGCAGAAGAGATTAAAAAATAACGACTCAATTAACTAATTGCTAGATAAAACTACTTATTTAAGCATAATGAAAGTTAATTATAATATATATAAATTCGGACAAAACGAAACATTTTGTGATCGCATAATATAGTTCGACTTCCCAATAACGGACGGCCATACTTGTATGGCCGAAAACTGTAAATTAATTCATACACGATCATGCAAAAAACGCATTACTGAAGCGATAGGTAATGCGAGCTAAAAGCAGGGGGGGAAAAAACCCACAAAATTGAATTTTTGTGCAAATTTCTACCTTTATTCGTTCAGCATTTTAGTGTGTAGTTTATGGCATTATTTCCGTTTTATGTTACGCGAATTTTAGGCTTAAATAATTTTATTTAGCTGCAGAATACCGCTACATATTTTTGCGCAGCTTTTAATATAAACAGAATACTATTGTGTGGAATTTGAACAATTCGTAGCGTTTTAATATCGTCATAAAATGTTAAAAATATTTCCGCATATTATATAACGCAATTCTAAACCGTTCGTAAGAGGATTCGCGTATGAATGGAGATTAATACATACAATACATTGAAATATTATATGACTAACAAATTCAAAATAGAACAGTGACTGCTGCCAAGCATTACTATAAAAAGATATTTTTTCCCCAATTCTAACTACGTTGTTTTGTTTCCTAGTATAAAGACAGGATCGAGAAACGGATGTTGTTCTAATAATAAAATAGGTTAGCATCGAGTGACGCTAACGCTTCGCTTTTGAGTCGCGACGCGACGCAAAGATTAGCGGTTACACAAAAGTCGATACGGAATTACGGAAAAATATAATTAAACAACCGCTACTTGTGTCATATTGATTAACGTTGTTATTGTTACAGAAAAATTCTTGGATAGATTTCTAAACATGTTTTTAATGTTTTGCTGATTAGTAAATTAATGAAATTTAGAAGAAATAAAGTTGATTTAAATATCATGCATTTGTTTTGGTTAATTCACTAACACAAGTGTTCCCTTTAAACAGCTGCTATAGATTTTTATAACCTTGGTGATTAAAGCATAACTGCTACATAACTAAATCAAAATTCTGATAATGAATTTATCAGAGCATGTGATGTTTATCTTCCTTTTAATCTCTCATAGGTGTAGTAAATTTCAGAATAGATAAATAGAGGAAATATGATTAACAATTTTTCATTGTGTAAACATAATTTGATTTTTAGTCAAGATAAAATTTTCAACCATCTTTTTGCAATGATTTTTCTTTTTATGTTATAATTATGCTTAATTTTTTTCAAAAAAATTTCTGCAATTTCATGGTTAAGATGATTTTTTTGTGCTTGAATCTCAGCCGAGCATGATAAACTTAAAGGTTGTGCATCAGAGGATTGCAAAGAAAATAAAGTATTTAAACTATTTTTTAATATTTGCATAATACATAAAACTTTGTTGTTGTAATAATTATTTTTATTATTGTTTTTTTAATGCTGAAATTTGATTTTTTTTAAATTCATTTGTGTGTTTTGATTCTTCTCTATTATCAATTATTAAAAAATGTTAACAGTGTTTGTATTTTTATCTGTTCTTAGCACCAAAACTGATTATGTGGAGATTTAAGCCGTCAAAATACAAAAATGCTGCACCTAAGGTTCCAAAAAAAGGAGAGGTAAAATTAATATAAGTTAGAATTGGAAATATATAAAAAAAAATGTTTTTTTAAATTGTTTTATTCTCTTTCAGGGTTGGATACTCGACCTGCCGGTGGGAGATCCTAGATCATTTGGAAGTCACATTAAAGCCAGTGCGGCTTTTATGGCATTCAGTGTCGAAATAGGTAGTTACATATTTTAATTTGTATCTGATTAAAAAAAATTCTGAAAAAACAATCTTTAATGAGAAGTTTTTCAGGAGAGGGAAATCTTGGAATTCTACCCCTTGAAGAAACTGGAAAGAAAAACAAACCTCCTGTTCTTCATGCTCATTCAGGTTAGAGACTGGCTATAAATATAACTTTTTAAGATCATCTTTTAAAAATAATGTTGAGTTATTTGATGTAGTTTTATTGAGTAGGTGTGGTTTTATTGACTACAAATGATTTTATTGATTTTTTTTTTTTTTTTTTTAAATAAAAAAATAAAAATTTTTATTTTCCTTCAAAAATATTTTTTTTTATATTTTTAAAATTAAATTTTTTTTAAAGTAAATAATAATACTTTAATATCATTGTTTATTGTGTTCTTATTTATATAATTTAAGCATGATTAATAGCTATAAACCAATTTAGATAATTTAATAATTCATAAAGTTTGTTTTTACATAATATTGATATAATGCTTGAAAACAAAATTAATCTTTTTAAAAATTTTTACTTTAATTATTAAAAATATAAATCCAGCATATTATACTGAATGTTGTCAAAATTTTTTCTAGGGCCAGTAACAGATTTTGATTTTTCACCTTTTGATGATGGTTTATTGGCAACTTGTTCCGAAGACTCTACTGTATGTAATATTCTGTGTTTACTAAATGGTATTGAAACTGCGGAATTCTTGAAAATGTTTGAAAAATCTTTACAGGTTAAAATCTGGAGAATTCCTGAGAGTGGACAAATACCTCATAACAGCTTTGTAAACTTCTCAGTACCAAATGGTAAACCTCAAGTGATATGTTGGCATCCAACAGTTGATTGTCTGTTAACCACATCTGTTGATAAGTCTCTGAAAATATGGGATGTAACTAAACAAGAAATTTTATACAGTTAAGTTATTTGTTATAGTGTGTTTTTAATATTATAATCAAAACCTTGGGTTAAATTCTTCTTCTCCCTTTAGGTAACTGTGAACATAAAGACTTAATTCACTCATTTTGTTGGAATGATGATGGAACTACAGTTGTAAGTTCTGGAAAAGATTGCATGTTGCAAATATGGGATCCGAGAAGTACGGAATCGGCATTGGTTAGTTTATACTTATTTAAAGTTTCGTTGACAGTTTTTTGACATTAAAGTATCAATTTGTTTTCAGAAAACAAAAGGACACTTGAATAATCGGGATTCTAGAGTCATTTGGCTTGGAGACACAGAGTATATTCTGTCAACAGGATTTGGAAGTGTAAGTAAGTGTATAGAATAACAATTTCTTTGTCTCCTCATTTTCTTAATATTGACGATGATGATGATTTCTGTATAATGTTCAATGATACATATAAAATTAATAGGCAAAAAATGTAGAAGTATTTCTGAGAGATGTTCGAAACTTTGATAAGGTTTTAGCTAAGTCAGGTTTTGATTTGTCTCTAAAGTAAGTATTGTTTGTATTTTTGCTATATATAGTATTTTGTATTCAATAAATAAATTTTTTTTTAGTATTTTTGTTCCACTGTTTGATCCTGATACAAACATGCTGTTTTTAGCTGCAAAGGTGAGCAAAGTTTTAATTCAATTAGAAATTTTAATATAAATGCTTTATGGAAATTATAATTAAAATATTGTCTGAATGAACAGGCAGAAACTGTGGTGCATTTTTGGGAAGTTGTATATAGAGATCCTTATTTTATTGAAGGTGTGTAATTTTATTTATATAGTAAGATCTTGCCATAATAGATTCCAAAAATCCTTATGGGTACTGTTGGTTTTTATTTTTAATGATTATGATATAAATGTCATTGAACCATCCATATTGTAATTGTCCAAAAGATTTTATGGAATTGTTATGTCAGGAATAGATCCAAAACCTTTAGTTAATAGAAAGAAATTACTTTGATACAACAAAATCATGATGCAAAAAACAGCATTAAAAGCACAAATAACTTTGTTGAGTTATTTGTTTTGCTCTTATTGCTATTTTTTTTGCATTATAAAAAATCATTTAAGCCATTTTTTAACAAAAACTTGGATAAAAATTGTTAATCTGACCATTGATTATCAAGTTAACCAGAAAACAGTTTGCATAGCATTAATAATTTATGGGATTATTCCTTATTATCAAAGATATATGCTTATTAATTGTTTGAAGATACTAATTGATTATAAGATGCATTTTTTTTTATGTAATAATACTCAAAAGCCCTTTAGCAGTCCAGCAGCTGAGGAAGATTCCAAGTGCGTTGAAAAACGTTCCTGAATAAAATTTTTTGACTGCTAAAGGCTTTAGAATATTATTATTTTTTTTGTTTGGTTTGTGTTTAGTGCAGTATCATTGAACTTTTATTATTATTTTTTATGTTTCAAGCAGTTGCCAATATTGCTGAAACTATTATTTAGATTTTATTTATATATTATAGTGGAATTTCAGATAGAAAAGTAAAATAATCACATATGTTGTCAGATTGATCAAAAAAACATTTTGAAATAATTTTAGATAAATTTTTTATCCTAGCTATACAGTAACTATTTTGAAATCTTCACATTATACATAAATTCAGCATAACTACAGCACTAAACAATAGTTAATTATTTAGCCATCTTCAGGGATATACAGTACAAAGTTAAAATAAAGTAGAACAACTACAAAATTAAAATGCAAAATTTAAATATTTAAAAATAAGAATATGCAGTAAGCTTTTCATTTACAGATGTGACATATGCAGAAATGTTAGTGTTGTAATCTAAAACATATAAACCAAAATTTTTAAAATATGCAAGTGAAGTAAATTATGTTCAAGTCAGCTTTATAAAAGACTGTCTTATATGTGTATTGTATTGTAATACTGGTTAGTAGGAATTTCCCCATGGTTAATTACTATTAATGTTTGTTCTCACTAGTGCGGTAGTGGTATTTTACTGCTTTACTTTTCTGCCACTGAAAAACCACTCAGTACTAGTACACTAACACGGTATGTTATCTTGAAAGTGCATTATGGGAAAGCTATACAGACTTCCCACATTTCAGTAGCTATAGTGCCAACATTTTTATTATTGTATGATTATGATAGAAAATAAAATGAAAGTTTCTGTTCTAGATTATCAATAACAGTCGTATTGAAATCTGACTTAAAATTGTGGAGCATTGCTATTGGTCAAAAATGGTCAGCTACTGCAGTGATTTAAATTGAAGCTGCTTCGACTCGAACTGCCACCGAAAATCCGTGCCTCAAACCACACACTGACCAGGTGGAATGATGTCAGAAGGCAGTTTTCCATGCTAAAACCATGATAGTGAGAACCAACCTTTAGACTGTTGCATAAAATATCTACTCCCATACTTCTAATATGTGTGTATCTATACACTAGGTATAATGCTAGTTTAGTTTTCATTAATTACGGTACATTAGTGTACTGACTTCTGACAGAGGTTTCCAGAAATTAATTTTCCAATTTAAATTAACATTAACATTGAGAATTTATTTCTCAATGTCATATCTGTAAATGAACCTTACTGCATATTCTTATTTTAAAAATTTAAATTTTGCATTTGAATTTTGGAGTAGTTATATTATATTTTAACTTTGTTCTGTATATCAGTGAAGATGGCTAAATATTTAAGTGCTAATAGCAAAGAGACAAACTAAACACTATGCAGAAATAAACCTTTATTTCAGAAAGAAACGCTTTTATTGATGACAGGAAAAATTATAGCCATTTTTTTTACAAAAACTTTTTAATTGATTATAACATTTTTCATAAGCAATAAATACTTTCAAATACAATTTTTTAAATTTCAGATATGTTCTTGTAATAAAACAATATGAAGACAAAGTATTTAGAAAAACAGACATTAAATTCAACATAACTACAGCACTAAACAGCAGTTAAATACTAAAGCCATAGACAGACAGACATTCTGCAACTAATAATAGCAAAGAGACAAACTAAGCACTATGCAGAAATAGACCTTTATTTCAGTAAAGAGACAAACTAAGCACTATGCAGAAATAAACCTTTATTTCAGAAAAAACGCTTTCAACCATTCTCAACTGGTCTTCGTCAGCTAATGTCTGACATCAGCTGACGAAGACCAGTTGAGAATGGTCGAAAGCGTTTCTTTCTGAAATAAAGGTTATTATTGCCAATAGTTGGCACTAAGTGTTAACAGTGTAGGAGTAACCAAAAACATCCTTGGAAGTAACATATGGCTTATCTGATTTCTTAACACAGCACTGTATATCTCAATAGCTATCGTAATGTCGTCACAGTCCTGATGTGAGGCATCATGATGTAATAATGGATGATGTCACTAATAAACGATAATTTATGACGTCATTAACTCGATGATGTGTTGTCATTTCGCCATTTATGCTGGTTACACTACAATTAAAATTTGATCCAGAAAAACAATGGATTTCAAATGCTAAAATGAATGAAAAATAAGTGACATCTTCAGAAAATAGGCAATTTTAGTTCTTTCTGGAACTTCTTGTTCTAATTGTCTTATGGACTACATACTATAAAGAAAAATCATTGACTTTCATTGCTAACTTTTATAGAACTATGAAAATACATAATTATGAATGAACCTAATAATATTGTCATTACTTTCGGTTTTTCATTATCACAAATAGACTGCAGTGAATCAATCTGCTTATAAACTATACAGTATGTAAAAAACCTAAAATGAAGTTACAGGCGAAGTAAGATTTCTTATAATTACCAGAAAAGTTTTGCGTTACTTTTAAATCTGTTTTCAAATAAAGAAATTTCTTTTAAAAATAGTAATTTTTTAATAGCAGCGACTAGTAATATCGCTCGGGTATCTTTTTATTGACTTAATGTAATAAGGTACTTAATGTTCAATATATATTATCAAATTAAAATGAATTTTCACTAATATTTATCATTTTTTTATTAATTTTTGTTAACTGTCAAGGATTTTCTATGAAATATGATAATCAAGTGACATTGTTTTAATGACAAGATCTAGAGTAAATGGATACAGTTCGCTATATACAGGTTATATAAAGATAAATATGAAATAACATATAATCTATATGTTAATTTTATATTTAATAAACAACAGAAATTTAATATTGTATGTTATCTATAAACTGTTATCGTTCAAAAGATACTATTTTTTGCAATGGTTTTTTTGTAATAGTAATAAAACTTTTTACAAATATTAATAGCAATTTAAAACTATTTTATAGTAAATATATTGTAAATGGTTCCTATTCCTTTGGTATGCCATTTCTTAGAATAATATAGCCTATGTTGTGATGTGCCATAAAACCACAAAATAATATTTTATATAAAATTGTAGCAAAAATGTATTGGAATTCTACAATGTGTATTAGCACCATATTCAATACTGACAATAGTATAAGATGACGGAATTTCTGTTAAGAATCACATGTATTAAATTAAAACTTACCTGAAATATCTTTGAATCTTCTATATTATAAATTTTAATAGATTCCCGAATAAAATCGTATGAATTTTATTAAAATGTTGTTAACAAAGAATGCTGGATATAATTTTTTCTTCTTTCTGTGCCTCAATTCCAATTTAATATAATCTTTGATGAAATAATCAAAAATTTACATTAGCTGAAAAATGTATCATTTTCTTATTAAATTAATTAACAAAATATATGTATATTGAATATAAAATAATTTTACTATATAAATAATAAAACAGTAATCTTTTACTGTAAACAAGTTTTTTTTTTCTAATCACTTTGATCCTGCTGATTTAAGATTTCAATTTCAGATTTTGTATTCTTTATTATGAAACAAAAAATATTAATAGTGAGTTTAATAAAGGCTTTCAGGTCATTTCATTCTATTTAACGAGATCATTACACATTCTTAAAAAAAATTTAAACTTGATTTGAAACTAGAGCGGCAAAATCCGACTCCTACAAAACTGAAGTAAAAATTTCGTGTTCATACAGAGCAAGTACAAGATGTAATGAACGAATCACTTGACTCGTGTAAAAATATGAAAGACATAAAAAAGCATGTTTTAAAAGTAATATAGTATTTCTTTGTTATTAGGGAGTGCAGTTGTTTTTTTTTTTGGAATACTGAAAAAAAAAAGAAATAACTGCATTCCCTAATTCCCGTTTTTGTTCATATATCTCTAACATAAAAAATAAAGCAAAATACTATAAAAATACAATATTTATTAAATTTAACAGCAGCTAATGGCTATTTCATTTAAATATTCAATTAATTAACAGTTTTAAACTGTAATAAACATCCTGATTTCTTGGTAATTGCCTTCTTTTTTGACAAATAAAGTGCTTTTTACAATAGATTTTAATATTTTACTCTGAGCGTTATCACCTACTGCATTTCCAACATTCTTCATTGAGTAATAAAAAACTTTGTACAAGTGAGGAAAATTTTTATAGAGAGATAGCTTTTATACTATGTGGAGAAACATATTTTCATTGGTTTTATTCGGACTTTAAGATTATAATTGGTTTGAATGAAATATATACTGTACTATAATCGAATGATGCCAAATCGCTATCGACTTGTTGCTATTATATTTTATAAGGACTGTATTCTGTTGATTGAGCATAATAAATAAATAATCAATCAAGTACCATAACTGAAACAACTTATATTTGGAAAATTTTTAAATAATCAAAATTTTTAACGTTTTTTAAGTCTATATTTGCGCATATTTAACTCATTTACTCTTGTAACGCATGAAATAAAATAATTTGTGCAATTTATTAGGGGATGTTACATATTGCATACTGTATATATTATTTCGATTTTGAGCAGAGTTTATGAAAGAGGATTGTTTATTTAAAATACCTATAACAATTCTTTTAATAATTTAATTAAACAGCTATCGTTTCAATTCAATAATTATGCATGCTACATTATATTCAGAAATATTTAAAAATTTTCAAGGCAAAACCATGAAAATTAATCTCTAAATTTTCAGAAGAAATGCTATGTAAATTTTTTTATAATATATAATTTGCGAAAAAAATATATAGCCTATATTGTATGTCATTTTGACAACAATATAAGCTATATATTTTTACAAGAATATAGGCTATACTGCAAATTTTTAGCCTATACCGCAAATTATGACAAGTTAGAGACGTCGCACAAATTTCCATTTGAAGTTGATATAAATCTAAATATTAATGAAAAATATAAATGTAAACATTGATAAACTCAGATACGATATGAAAAAAACCTATATAACTTAAGCGGAATATAGATGGCAATACTCTAGTTTTCATATAATTTAACTACATTTCTAACTCCCCCTCCCCAATTGTAGAGCAAATCTATGGCATATTCAAAGTTATATTTGATAAATTTGTCTAAATTTTCTTATTTTGTTAACATTTAAACTATATATAAAATTTTTCCATTGTAAATAACGATTGGTCTAACTCACAAGAGTCATTTTCTTAGATTTAACCTTTTAAGCCTTCATTTTTATGAAGAATAACAATATGGAATGTATTATTTTTCTAAGATATCCTATACAGTATACCGAAGTTAGAACTAAATTTTTATATATTGTATTTATTTTTCAAAACAAGAATTATAATTATAAATTGGATATTTATTTTCTAAGGATAACATGTAACTGAATTTTTACAAGCACTATTAGTATTATATAACGGATAAAAAGAACTAAACTGCTTGTTAACTGGAATATTTCCAGGTTTCAGATTAGAATGCATTCCTCGCTACAAACTTAAAATGTTTCCTGAAGAAAAACATTTTTTTTTTATACATCTTACACTCGATTACAGTATGCTATTAACGTTTTATTGAAAATTATTAATAATTTTAATATATAAGTTTTGTAGTCTTTTATACAGTATTTTCAAATGTTTCCAATTTCGTCTGTTTTAATATACTGAACTTTAAAAATGAAATGACTAATGCTATTTTGTTTATTTTTCTATTTATAAACTTTAAACGATATTTAAACACAATACAAATATAATATTAAATTCTTATCTCCAATTGAAATAATATAATAATTTTTAAACAAAATCTAATAATGTTAAATATCATAAATTTAAATCCTGATTAAATTAATAAAAATCGCATTGATAGAATGAATTATTGATCCATTAATTCTGTTTAGATCTTATAAATTAAAAATATGTTATATACATCTGAAATTCTCTCGTGTGTGTAGGTACTCAATCGAGTTATTTACTGTATCTATTTTTAAAAAGCTTCGAGTCACTTGGGTCGATCAAATACTTCTATGAATAAATATATCAAATATATATAAAGTATATATTAATAGATTTAAATTGAAAAATGTTTTGAAATCAATTTAATTATAAAACTAATGAGAAACAAAATTTTTCGACATGTTCATCATTTTATCATAAAACAAAATCTGCTATTTTCTAAGCATTACAGAGTAGTTTTTGACAGAAATAGTTTGTTTGGCTTCTGATCGTTTGTTCTTGCGACCTCCAAAACTTTGCAATTCACGAATTTACAATCAACAATAGTTGTGACATAAAATTTTATGGCCAACAAAACAATGAAATAAATATTTTCTTTATTTGAACGTAATAATGTCACTATAATTTGAAATTATTGTAATAAATGAACGGACTAATATTAGTAACAACCAGTTGTATACAGTACAGTACTGTTGTTATGTTATTATATATATGGTGTTGTGTATTAGTATATGTGTATGTTAATATACTATATAAGTATATATTATCTATGATGTTGATGTCAGAGATTATTAAATATTGCTTTGCTGTGATATTGATATCAAAATTGATGTCATTGTATTATAACAACATTCAACGATATAGCAAATATAGAAATAAATATACTTACAGAAACTTGTAATCGGATAATACAGGTCAATGAATTTTAATTATGGATTATGATAAACTGTATATAAATTTTAAATATCACACACAAAGCTCAGCAAATATCACACACAAGCTCACTCTAGCTTATTATTAAGATATAATAATAAGCTAAAAATTACTGTGTCGCATAAATTATTGATAAAAATTATGAAAAGTCAGGTGCTTTAAATTAACCAATAATATTTCGTATTACATATATCGTGTCATTGCGACGTGAATAATTTGTAACAACAAAACAATAATAAATATTTTCATGATAACGTAATAAATTTATTAAAGACTATTGGCATTTCAGGATTTCTTTTTTTTTTTAATAATTTATAAAATGTCTTTGATTTTTTAACTGAATTCTTCAATATAAAAAAAATTATAATTAATTCATATCCTGTATATTATTATTATCATGTTATGATAATTATATTTTATAACTAAGCCTAACTATTTTATGTTAATCGTTTGTTCACCTAACTTAATAAAACTTTTTAATAAATTGAAAAAATAAATGTTGACTTACTTAATAAATAATTATGGCAGAATATCAATATGTATTCGGAATGTGAAAAATATATTCAACTTTGCAACTCCGTTCACCTAAACAGGAAACTAACTACAGAAAAAAAAAAGCAGAAGATAAACAAAACGTTGACATTTGTAAAATGTCATGTGATTGGTTTAATCGTCACGCTATCTCACGTTATATAATCTTATTGGATATTATATTGTTTTCGTTTATTCGAACAAGTCTTGTTTTTTCTAAATTAATAAAAGATTTGTCATCGATTAAAAAACATCAACGTTTAATAATTAATTATTTTTCGTTTTGATTAGTTAATATAAATATAAATTGGAAATTAATGATAATCTTCAGATTAAAATGCACAATCACGTGATGTTATTAACCAATTGAGAATGACTATTATATTTTAAAACAATTTTACGTCAAATTGATTTTTAAAATGAATTAATCTCTACATAAAAATTAATGTATAAAATTTCGATATTGTATTAATAAATAAATTGTTTTTAAATTATATTAAATAAAATATACCGGGAAAAAAAAAATGTTAAAATAGAAATGGAAAACGAGCGAAATCAGCCTTTTAACTGGTAATCAAATATTCGACGTTTTGGCATATCTTGCAGTAAACAATTTAGAAGCCATTTATGTGATATCGAAAATTATAAATAAATTTCTTAGTACTGTATAGGAATTTATTTTATCATTCATTACTATCTATATAAATTTATTAAAATTCTTTTAACTTTCGAGAATTAGCATTGTCAAGAAAATCTAACAAAATATTGTTGTAAAGTTTTTAAATAATTACATGCAAGTAAAGTATTTCAAACCTTTTTAATTAAAATAAATTAACAATTCTAATATAAAATTAATTCTATTAAAAGCATATTTTATAATAAAAAATTTGAAAACGTCAATTATCAGCTTTAAAAAAAGTCCCTAATCTCATTAGTGTGTATCCAAATTTTTATAAAAGATGGATAAAATAATTTAATATTTTCTTCCTTGCATTAATGATTTAATTTTTTAAAACTGGAATATTTTTTTAAAATTCAAACTGTTTGAATTTATTATAATGATGTGAGAGTAAAATTTCGTCGCTAGAGGGGGTGATAATCCTCAGATTAAAATGCACAATCACGTGATATAATTAACCAATTAAATGCTATGCCATCCTATTTAAATGCACTCTTAATTAAACCTTTCTCAGATTATGTTTGATATATTTGCAAAGCATGAAATTTATATTAATGTATTATAAAGTTCATAAAAGATTTTTAATTAACAGCTACGCTATTGTAGTATTAATATGCCATGCATACAAGAATAGGAAATATATATTTTAGAATAATCAGTTATTATTAACTATTAAAATGATTATATAGATAAAATATAACAATAAAAATAACGGGAAAAATTTTAGTGATTATAAAATGCTATATAACAGCCTCATTTTCATTTGTAGGTTATTTTTCTTTAAGTTGTTTAGAACGTCGATGTTTTTGAATGCATGTTACTACACCAAAATGAGCTCCTTCCAAATTACTTTTCGGTTTAGAGAATAAAAAAAAATATGTTGAAAAAGTAGAAAGATGGTCGAAGATTATGATTTAACTGTTTTTCTACGAAAGTTCATATCGATAATGCGGCCGGATTCTGCTTTTCACGGAATTGCCAAATGTGATACCATTCGATAGATCTCATCAAACTGGTCAAAAATTATAATAGAACCATGGACCGAAAGCGGCACCGATTAGAAGATATTTCGAAAAATTTACCTCAGAATTGGTAAACGAACCATGTACCGCTGCCATATTGAACGAAAAGTAAAACGTCACGTGACCATCATCGTAATGACGAAAACTGGCTATGGTTTTACACCTTGTTTTAAAAGCCAAAAATACGCCGGGAATGGTTCTTATGTATGTGGGTTATGGTTTTATGCTGAAATCCATAAGTTCCTTATGCAATTTATGGATTTATATATTATATATACATTAATATATAATATAAACTTGCATCAAGATATATAATTATATCATCTTGAAAGTGTACTTGCCAAGGAGTTTGAATATAATTCTTGCGCGACCCCTTCAAGATGTATTACAGTAAACACCCGTATAACGTGCTCTCCTAAAACATGAATTCATGTAATGAAATCGCTCTTCTACAGTATAACACGAATTCGTGTAATTTTACATCTTGTAAGTGTCGCGCAAGACATTTAGCCCTTTCAAGATGGCGTCGCGCACAGGTATCGATACTTCTTTTTTTATTTTTTATTTTAAATCTGAGAGCTGAACCTCAGATTTCCAATTTAGAGAAGGGACAGTTTGCCTGAATGCCAATAAACGGGTTGAAGGTAGAGAGACTAATTTTTTATTAGACCAACTTGAGGCACAATTATTATTAGATTTGCAAACAAGTTAGATTTCCAATTTAGAGATGGGACAGTTTGCCTGAATGCCAATAAATGGGTTGAAGGTAGACTAATTTTTTATTAGACCAACTTGAGGCACAATTATTATTAGATTTGCAAACAAGTTCGGGATACATTTCGAAGTTCGGCATCTTACGAAAATTTTTTTCGGATTCCGGGCCCGGCCCGATGATCCCCGTCTTCACCATCCGAATCTTTCTATAGGTGTAGATGCAGCCAGTGGGCGGAACTGGCCCCGCCCCTTTGTAATCTCATTGATTGGAAAGGAACATAAAAGTACCCTTTCTTTCATGTCAATAACAAATTCTTCTGTATATATTATACTTTAAGTTTAATTTTGTTATTTACTTAATCTAGTTTTACGGTCGGTCGGATTGGCTGCGCGAAAACGCTTCGCTTCACAGATTACTAATACAGATGGGACACTTCCTATACTTTCAATGGTAACTTTTCAAAATGACGTAGTCATATAAAGAACCAATCATATTGCTTCTTAAGAACATAACATAGATGGTGCTACTAACAGTTAAACGTCATCAACAAAGCCAGGATATGTCATCATAAAAATGGATGTACTTCCTATATAATCTTTATTGCAAATACTACCTCCTTGATTTATTTCCGATTTTAAGAAGTTAAATGTATTTTTAAAAACAAAAAGGTTGATTTTTAATCGTATATATTCGAAATATTTATAATACAAATTTGATGATAATTTCTTTTCGAATTGTTAAACATTAATGAAACCTGTGTGTTTATATAATTATAATCTATTTTCAAGCTTCAGAAAACAACAAAAATTATAAAACTTTTACATTCAAGAAAAAATACACTAAATCAACTAACTGAGAGGCGCTGTGGTACTGAAAGTTCCCTGTTTTAGATGTGTCCCATCTGTATTAGTAATCTGTGCTTCGCTTTAGAATCCGGTTCAATCTTCGGGATCCACCCCATGAAAATATTATTCATAAGTCGGGATCTAGCCAGTCGATATTCATTCTTTACAATCCAGCTAACCTCTCTGCAGAGGTGGACAGCTTGGGCCGAGTTCTTATAGCCCCGTCACTTTTATTAATCACCACTGATTAGAAAATCAGTGGTGATTAATAAAATCACAAAAAAATTCAGTTGTATGATTTTTACATTAATGGTTTTCATTTGCTATTAAAATAATATAGTTGATTAACCTTTTTTTCAATAGTGTCTGAGTATTGTAATCGTACACTTTCATTATCTGAACTGCAAAACAATTTTCAATTCACAGGATTTACAAATGTTAAAAAAATTAATACAGTCTGATCCCGTTAACACGCGCGGCGGCCGGTTGGCCGAGTTGCACAGATTAGTTGAGAACATGGAGATGATGGAGGTAAGAGATAGATGGAGATGGCATGACGTCGCTAAACGTGAAGCCGGCTTTGGGTTGACCAAGATGGCCGCCTTTTGATCGTAAAAACTCGGAAGTTTGATTTTAAAACTATAATAATCTTTTTCATGATAAAACCCCTTATAATAAATGAGACCAAATATTAAGACAACTATATAATATACGTAACCAATTGCATTCGGAAGATGTAATCGGGAACCAGAAAACTTAAAAGTAGGCTGAAAATCAGTACTTTTCGTAAAACAAACCTACGTACGATTATTTGTAAAATAAAAATTATGATCTCGGCGTGCAATCCGTTATATGCCAAGCGGTGCATGCGGTTTGATGTTGCGCTGCTCTCGCCGCAATCTGCGACGCGACGCATCCCGTTCCCGTGCTATGCCGCCTAGTCGCCTCTGTAGCTCGTAAACCCTAGTCCAATAAGGATATTTTCTTGTCTCGACCCCCTATCGATCGATACCATTTTTCTCGGGCTTTACAAAGAATGCAATCTTACCTTACAATTTTTAAACGTACCTTGATACTATTTTTTTATTTTAACAAGAAAACCGTACTTGAGAACCTGAATATGTCGACATACGACCAATCTGACCTCTCATCATCGAATATTGCTCGCGTAACCATAAGACCACCGCCCTTCTGGAAAGTCAATCCGAATTTATAATTCGCCCAACTTGAGGCGCAATTCAACATTGCCGGTATCACGGCCGACTCGACAAAATTCTATCACGTTCGGGTCACCAATTATAGTTTCGTGTTGATGTTTCGAAAACTATAGTGTACTTACATCACTTTATAGTTTCGTTTTATTTCACTATACTTCCTTTCATATTTCGGAGATCAATTCTTGTTTCTTTAACAAAGGATAACTCTAAAACGAAACAACCTATCTTAATGCGGTAGAAAGCATTTTATAACAGATTTGTTCATAATTCTGCTCTTGCCAAGTAGCTTGTGTGTAACTAAACTTGAAAGCGTTTTAAACTTGTACGTACGCTCTTGCCCCATTTCAGGGTAAGTGCAGAGTAGCTGATATTTTGTAAAATTTTGTAGCAAAATTAAAATTTACAAGGATGAATTAAACGGTAATAGCTGCGCAATGCTGTTTCAGTAAATAGTTCCCCCCTGACTAACCAGCTGTTTGATGCTTTGGCATCAATGAAGTGTTTCCCCCCTGACAACCAGCTGTTTGACTGCTTTGGTGTCTATGAAGTGTTTCCTTAATAACCAGCTGTTTGATGCTTTGGCATCAATGAAGTGTTTCTGTAAGTCATGAATGTCTGGCATGGAGTTCCTTTTTACACCAGGATGTTTTCTTTTCTTGTATGTGTGAAATGATGTTTGGCATGAAGTGTTGTTCTGAAGATTTAGTGGTGTTATGATTCTATCTGCCAAGACAATAGCTTTGTGTAGTTGTGATGTATGTTGTGTTTTATGGAAGAACTCTCTCAGATTATATATCTGTCTGTCATGTAAATGTCAGATGTCAATGAGACCACGTCCACCTTCCGTGCGTGGGAGAGTAGTTCTTTCTATGGCAGATTTCGGGTATTTTGTAAGTGTTGTTGTTGTTGTTATTATTATTATTATTATTATTATTCTTAATATTATTAAAACTTTATATTAAATACTGGCATAATTATATATTATTATTATTATTATTATTATTATTATTCTTAATATTATTAAAACTTTATATTAAATACTGGCATAATTATATAATACTAATTTGAAATATGGTGAATATTCTATATATTTAAGACATCCTAATGTGTCATCAGCAATCAGTTAACACTTCTCATTTTCTGAAATTTCAATGATGATCAAATAATCAGATAATTTTGCTTTGTATTAAATATCAAGTGCTTCTACAAATATTAAGAATTCAATTTCAGCAATAAAACTCATCTTCAGAATTCAATAAAAATTCTGTGCTTTTATATTTCTTTTTCCCAAAAAGAAATATGAGCACAGAATTTTTATGGTTATCAAACTTTTATTAAATTTGAATACCAATATTATTCATTTTTAGTGTAATCAAGATTTTTGTCTGAAAGTAAAAAAGGAAATTCAAGTAGTCCTCAACTTATGATTCATACTTGTAGTGATGTATAGACCAGTCACAAAATTTACTGATTACAATTTCATGTTTCAAGTCTCTGACATATTTTTTCACGTTAATGATGTTTATCATGGTAGTGCTACTGCATTACCTCTAATATAATTGAATCATTCATTTAACATTGGGGGTGCTGACAGTAGTGTTTCTCAGGAACTACTGGGCCGATTTACTTGAACTTTTTTTAAATGACCATTGGGGTGAGTGTAGGATGTTGAAAAAATTTGGTTTCATAAAACCACATTTGGGCTTCACAAAGGGCCAAAAACTGCAAAATTTTCATAAATGGCACATTTGGGACTTAAGTCAGTCAATATTACTCAGATTTTGCTGAGTATAGCACCATTTGATTCATCTTACTGGTTAGTCAGGCGAACAATGTGATGTATAATATGTTGACCTAAATCATACTATAAATATACCATTGTTACATACCTATTTTGGTGATTTTTGTACTTGATATTGCTCCGATTTTGACATTAATGGTAACAATTGATTTGCATTAATAAGCTGAACAATTTAATGTATAACACGCCGAGATATGTCTTACTATAAGCGTACTGTAATGGAAAATAGATATCAAATTTTCACAAACCTATACAAGCTACAGTTTTTGCGAAAATTGCTGAAATTTTCTGACATTGTTCTGCAACTGAAAATCTTGATGGACCTTTTTTCCATTTTGAAAAATCTTGTTTAGAACAGATTTTATTCAATGTTAAAATCGGCAAAATTTTTCAAAACATCGAGGTTTCTATGACCTTGTGAAGTAAGACGGCAGGCAGTTCAACTCCATCTGAGGGCAAATTTTTTTCTTTTTCGTTTTTAAGTAATCTAGCAGAAAATTTATTAGATGAACTGATAAAATGGGAATCAAGGGTTTTCAGCCGCATGAACACAAATTTGCTACAACTGGCAAGTTAGCTTATACGTACAGTAATCCAACATATTGTAACGTTTATTCAATAAGAAATTTTGGCCTAATAAAAAATAATGGACTAGTTTATTAGAAAATGCCCTGAAGGGGCAGAAATATGGTGAATATACTTGAGGTATCAAATGTTGAAAAGAAATGTACAGGCATCATTACGAAATGTACAAGACTTAAAATCAGTTTTTAAAGCTGAAGTATACTTTAATCTCTGAACTTGGAAAAAATCTCTTCTCCAAAAAAGTGAATTCTGCAGCATTGCTTACAAAACTACATTTTGATTTGGTCTGTGAATCTAAATCTGGCAATGCATTCATTTGCACATAGAAGCTAATCTACAATGTTATAGAGTTAGTAAGCAGCAAGGGGTTTAGTTTTGTAAGTGATGCTGTGGAATATAGTTTTTTTGGTGAAGAGATTTTTTTTCCAAGTTCAGAGATTAAAATATACTTCAGCTTTAAAAATTGATTTTAAGTCTTGTACGTTTCGTAATGATGCTTGTACACTTCAACATTCGATACCTCAAGTATATTCATTTTTTTTTTTCTGCCCTTTCAGGGCATTTTCTAATTATTTTTCTAATTATCTATTTCTAATAAACTAGTTAAGATAATGTATAGACCAGTTTCCAAAGTAAACAAAAACATTGACATTGGGGATTCCTTTACCGGAAGGAGGGGCTAATGGACTTCCTTTTTAAAAATGAGTGTAACTGTTTCTGCAGTTTTGAATCGACAATTTTGAATTGGATTGATTTATAGCGTTGTGAAAAAAACCTTAGATATTTATTGCCTATAATTCAGATATTTCCATACTAGTGATGCTCCACTTCGCTTTAAAATTTAACAGAGAGAAATAGAAGATCTCAAAAAAGTGTTTATTTATAATTATAAAAAATATATAATACATTTAATTTTCTTTATTAAAATTTAGTTTCTGAATTATGGAGTTTTAAAAAATTCTGTATTAAAACATTAAAATATCAGTATAGAAATATTTATTTAGAATATTGCTGTATGTTGATAGTTATGTTATTTATTAGTTACTAAAATTATTATTTTATTTGACAGACTTGTAATTAAATGGAGATTTATGTCTCGTATACAACCGCAAATGAATTCACTTCTAGAAGGATTCAATGAAATTATTCCTTTATCTTTGATTAAAGTATTTGATGAACATGAACTAGAACTTTTAATGTGTGGTATTGGAAAAATCGATGTTAAAGACTGGAAGCAAAATACTGTATATAAAGGTGGATATCATGCAAACCATATAGTAATTCAGTGGTTTTGGAGAGTGAGTATAGTTTTCTGATTGGTGTATAACTTTTTGCTTAATTTGTTTGTTTGCTTGATTCATAAAATTATGTACTATAAATATATTTATATAATGTTTGAGTTAATGGATTTAATGAAAAAATTATAGTTTTGAAAATGCAATTAAGAGAACTTTAATGTATGATTAAAAAGTGATTCACATGAATCAATATTTCAAATATAAGTAATGCAGTTATTACTACTACTATTAGGAATCAATTTCAAGAGGAAAAGGAAAATATTGAGAGGAAATTAGCAAATGCATTTTTCACAACACAGCATTGTTCTATATTGACACTTTATTAGACTATTATATATAAATCAATGAAATTTTGAATAGATGTGAGGAAAATTTTTTTGCAAATTAGAAAAAAAAATCAAGAAATCTTGAAAACATATGTGGGGTCTGTAGAGCGACTGTGGTGTCAGGATATTTCTTTATAGCCAAAAACGCGAATATGTGGCACTTTTGTGAGTAAGGACAGCGAGGAGAAAATCTCCAGTGATGCAATGACAAACAACGATACAGTTGAAAACAAACCTGGATCTTTATTGAGAGAGAGAGAGATCCCTTTACGTATCATGTCAGTACAATATCATCATCATACCCAAAGATTTTGATTTTTTCCAGCTTTTCTTACAAATAGAATATTGTTTATAATTATCAAAAAATCTTTCTGTGGGGTCTGCGGAGTGACTGTGGCGTCAGGATATTTCTTTACTGTATAGCCAAAAACGCGGATATGTGGCGCTTTTGTGAGTAAGGACGGAGAGGAGAAAATCTCTAGTGATGCAATGACAAAGAACAATACACTTGAAAACAAACCTGGATCTTTATTGAGCGAGAGAGAGATCCATTTACAGATGTTGCTGACTCAAACACAGAGAGCAGCACATTGTAATATAGTTGGAGGATAAATATCTTTATAATTAATTAAAAGTCTTTAAAGTTCTAAATCGTTGAAAGGTTCCTTTAAATAAAAAGTTGGTTCTTCTTAGAAACAGTTATTTCTTTTTCTTCTTTACTTCCTCCAATTTTGAAGTTTACACACACTAATACACACTTGTGAATGTCCATCGATTGTTTTCTCCAGGCATGTCGGAACAACTTTTTCTTACGACACCTTCTCTCAGACTGTCGACTCACTCTCTGCCTTGTCCATCGATCGTTTTCTCCGGCGCTTTCGGAACATCTTTTTCTTAAGACACCTTCTCTCGGACTGTCGACTCACTCTCTGCCTTGCACTTTCTCTTCTTACCTATTTTCTTTCTCCTTCCCACGTACTTTGTTTTTACAAAGTTAACCTTTCGTTTACATTATCTCGTTCCTGGCGATACCTGCCCATAATTTGATCTCGCGTCGTCGCCATAATATCTCGTGTTTCGTCGAGACTTATGTTTTTGTATATAAAATTCTGCTGATAATAGAGACACATTAATCGATTGTTTATCGTTAATTTAACACCTTCCTGAGGATGTTTATATATTTCTTTACACAACTATTTCTTTTATTTATAATTATATATAATCTCTTTTTTTCGTGTTATTTATTGGGAGAAGTTTCCATAGCAAACGAGAAACTCCATTTTTATTGTATTATTTATTGGGAGAAGTTTCCGTAGCGAATGAGAAACTTCATATCTACACTTTACATTCCTTTTCTTTTCTTTTTAACTTATTTATTCATACAATTAATAGTTCATCATAGAGAAAATGCGCACTATACAAATATAGTCGTGATTCTCACATTTCAAACCAGAAACTAATATCTCTCTATAAATGATGTGCCAAAAATTCCCATGCAATGCCGAGTATACTGGCTAATAGAAACTAAAGAGGGGGATCAAAAAGTACATTAGTTCACTTAAATCTTATTTAGCTCCTACCATCATATAATATTTTTATACACTGCCCCTTAGTGTAATCTCTCTGATTGGAAAGGGGCATAGAAATGCAAAAAAAAAATAATAAAATTTTATGCATTTGAGTAATCATCCATCATTGTATTCTGGTCAAACTACATTTTTTAGATGTTTATGATATAACAGAAATAATAATTTAATTTTATTGAATTATTTTCATTGAAATTTTTTTATATGAATCTATATATATATAAAATGCAATGTTTGTCTATTGTCCGTTTTTTTCATAATGGCTTCCACACTATTTGACCCTTCAAGACCAAATTTGGTTAGAGACTTCCTGCTGCCATTCAAGTAACATAGGCTACCTTGAATCAAAGTTGCTCCATGAGATGGGTATCTTGAGGTGCAATGAAAATTGCTTAATTCAAATTCTTTAATATCATATTCAAATTCAGGATGCATCAATGATATGATGTCACAATGATATAACAATGGAGTGGTGTCACTGTGACATCATTACTGCAAGCCATGTGACATCATTGTGATCAGCCAATTGATTCCAAAGCTGTAATAAATGGATTATATGGAAAAATAATTTTGTTCCAATTGTTGAAATTGTTGTTAAAATTGATTTGTTCAAATTCAAGATGACATCATGTAAACATGTCAATGATGTTGTTATGTCATAATTCTGATAAATAATCTAATGATTTTATATTTTAATAAATTTAGAAAAACAAATAATTTCTAACAGTTATAATTCAGTTAGTCTAATGGTAATAAAACCTTTCAATAAACATGAGATCTGAAATAACAAATGAAATCAATTCATGAAGTAATTTTACAATTAAAAAAGTTCTAGCAAAAATACAATGAAGATCAATAAAATGATCAATTTTTGGTAGATATAATACATAATATCATAGCATTACAAATTTCAATATTTCTCCAAGTAAATCTTTTTCAAATCAAAGTGCAAAAAGTTTGTGAACTTTCTGGAAATTATGAGATTTGTATTAAAGAATAACTGAATGACTGAAACTATAGAAGAAATTAACATTTTCAAACTATACCCAGGCAACACTGGACATACATTGCCAGTTAAAATATATTACAGATATAAATTTTGAGTTTTTGTATATGAAACAATGTTATATAAAGTCTTGTTTTTAAAATAGTCATAATCATTGTAAATAATCTCTTCTTTGACAATGAATTGATTTTCCATGTCCCAAAGTCAAATACTCTCTATCATAAACCAAAAGCTTATCTAATCTAAAAAAACAAAACATACTGTAGCCTTTTCATTATTAATAAAATTATTGAATAAATGTTCACTTCTTGTTGATTGAAAACAAAGGGAAAACTCTTAAGTATACAGACTATAATGAATTAGAGTTTAATAATTTTAGAATCTGTAAATACATCTAAATATATGCTATGTTATTATAGGCATTTAGAATATAAAAAAAGAAGTATTAATCAACTATCAATAATAATGTTATCAGACTCAGATTTAGGTAATTATAAAATGATTAGACCTGGAAAAATTTTAATATCCATAAATAAACTATGCTTGATAAATTATCTTTATCAATTGAGATTCCAAAAAAATACATATGCTTCTCTAGTTATGAACATTCTATTTACAAATGTGAAATTTCAAAAACTTCAAAAATTTTAAACAATATGGTAGCAGAATGTTCTTGAAACCAATACAGTGATGCCTTGCAATTCGATGGTCTTGCAATTTGACATTTGAGTTTCGTGGGTTGGCGCATGCGTATGCATGGAATTGTGTGATGTCATTTACTATTTGTCAGTTCTTTTTGGGCTACTTTGGTATTAAAATTTTATAAACTTATCAGGTACTAAACATATTGGCGATATCCAGACTAAAGGGATTACTTTAGTGCCAAAAAGAGCACTGAATATAATGCAAGCCGAAGTGAACCGAGTTCTGTTATTAGGGCAGGATTGCATTATTCCAATTTCTTATCAAGTACCACGTAAAGTAAGTTTTCTTTACCATTAATATACCTGTTAATATTCATAAAATTTAAAAAATTGCAAATAGATTTATAACAGATTTTTTAGTCTTACAGGGAATATCATTCTGATCTGTATCCTGATACAAAGGGAACTGAACCAGCACAACACATTGAAGAATGGTTAAATGGAGAAAATGAGAAGGTCTGAAATAATAAATTTTTATATTATTATTTTATATAATTTTAACAACTTATTCTGTAAATGCAGGTAGTTCTTGACTTTCAGTTAATTCATTCATAGAAGGTAAATTCATTCATAAAGCAAGAACTCTTAAACCAAGAAATTTATTTCTCAAAAACAGAATATTAGGTGTTCTTAAAAATGAAATTTTGTTCAAAAAAATAAGGTCAAAAAATCAATAGTTTATATAATAAAAATCATTGTTTAATCATAAAGAAATGAAAACATACCTTTAAAATCAAGCTTATTATAACATAATAATGAAATTATCTGTTGGACAATGTTACTTTTTACTCATCGTCGATAAATGAATAGATGAACTTTTAGACAGATGAATTACTGTCTTAAGCACAATCTGAGAATGGAGATTTTAATTCAAAGACTGCACAGCACTATTAGCAGTTTAAGATTAACTTTTTGCTGATAAGAACATTACCGAAAACATTAACATTTTTATTAAACATTACAAAACATTTTCGGCAATTATGCCATCCTCAGGTGAAAACATTGTAACATTTTTATTAAACATTACAAAACATTTTCGGCAATTATGCCATCCTCAGGTAATGTTCTTATCAGCAAAAAGTTAATCTTAAACTGCTAATAGTGCTGTGCAGTCTTTGAATTAGAAATATAAGTATAAGCAGTTGTCTAATAGTTTATTAAAAGGTTTTAATTATATAACATCATTATTTTAAATTTATTACATAACAAAATTTATTAAATTTGTAATATTTGTAAATTTACATAATATAATTATGTAATTAAAACCTTCATTCTCAAATTGTGCCTAAGACAATAATTCATCTGTCTAAAAGTTCATATACTCATTTGTCGATGATGATAAATAAAAAGTAACATTGTTTGACATATATAAATTTTAAATCCTTTTATATATAAAAAAAATCTCTTAAATATATAAAGGGATATAAAATCCCTTTATATAAACAGCATGTTATTTCCATTTTTCAGTCTGCTTTTTTTAATTTTTCCTGTTTAGTAACAGAAGACAAAATGTCTGCAGTTAATCCAATAATACTATATTGCATAGCTAGGGTATTTGAAATGACATATTTATGAACACTTATGAACATTAATTGCAATAAATGAATACTATTTTTAATTTTTTTTTTAAATACTTTATTTTTGAAAAAGCTCTTAAACCTGGCAACTTTTAAACTAAGAACTTGTAATACAGCTAATTTTGTTTTACAATAATTTAAAAGTATAAATAAAGGAACAATAAGATCACTCGAATGGTTATATCAGTAAGTAAAATTTTTTTATACTTTCAAAAATAAAAATTTCAGTTCTCATACTATTAAAATGGATATACTGTATTAAAAATTTGTAAAATTCAAAAATATATTGTAAATTTTCAATAATTTAATAATTTTTAAGCATTTAATAAAATACTTAAGATCGATATGCAATACAATATGTAAAATTTTATATTTTTGTATAAACTAAATATATTTTCACTTGTAACTTACACATACAGTAGAATTTATGATTTATATCTGAAAAAAATAAATAAAATTATGGAAAATATTACAAAGTATATAAATTTTGTATACAATCAGTCCTTGTTTAAACACTGCTCATTTAGCATCATTTTTTTTCAAAATAAAAAACATAATTTAATTAATTAAATTAAAAAATTTAAAGCTTTTTAAATCAGTTGAATGATATAGAAACCTAGAGTCATTATAGAAAATTAGGTAACCACATTTTGAATGCTAACTCAAGTGTATAATACTGTCTATGAAAACACTATTAAACTATACTGCACATAGTCAGTTGACAGGATTGACTAGGTAGAAACACTTTGGCTTTCCAACCAAAGAACCTAAGATTGTATTAAGATCTCACCCTTGGAAATTTTGTACAAAGGATCTGTTTCATAATCAGTCCCTATCCTTTACAGTTCGATAGACTTCTATTGGTAGAAGTTATTTGTAATAGGATTTAATGACACAGTACTTTGAAATCAATGACTGATTGAGAAGTGATGTTATATCCCCGATTAGATTTTAACATCTGTCAATTATAAATTCTCTCTTACTTCATAACAAGCATGTATGCTTTACATCATGCTTTACAGATTAAATTGTGCTTTTGTTTCATTTCATTATTGAACAGTATAGTAATGTTTAGGTGAGAAAAATTACAAAATACCGTATTACATCGAATATAAGCTGCACTTTTTATTCATATTTTTAAGTCGTAAAGTATGGGTGTGGCTTAAATTCAAATCGAATATTTTAACATCTTATTTCTTCCGATCTCCCATTCCCCAACGTTCAGGCCATTAGTACCTATTTAAGTAAATAAAAATGTTTTTTATTTTTCAATACCTTATAATAATCTCTTTAAAATTGAAAAAAAAAAAAATCCTACTGTGGCTTAAATTCGGGGCGGCTAATATTCGATGTAATACGGTATTATTCTAAGTCGTACCAGAATGCACCCTAGGAATATAATCCCGACTCTAACATTAAGCCTATCAGATTTTTGATTTTGATTAATGTTGTTCAGGTTAAAGTTGCGATTTTTCAGGAATGTAACACTGACATTGCACGAGGACTGATTGTATATCTATTATGATCTGCAATTAAGGTTAGGTTGGTTAGAATAAGCCACTATATCCTCATGGGATATTCTATACCTGGCAGTGGCCACCTTATAGAACCCATCACAGGCTGGCAACACCCATGATGGTTGAAGGATGGGGTTCAACGGGTCGGGCCTGAACCTCTACTGAAAAGTTGGAGATGTGGGACCTGGATTTGAACCTGCATCCTCCAGGGTGGTAAGCCAAAGCTTTACCTTGCGACCATCCGGCCGACTTCTGCGATTAAGAATCAAAATGTTATCATAAACTTTGCAAACTATTATTATTTTTTCTTTTTAAGATTGAGATATATGGGATATAGTACTTATGCATTCACTTAATAATTTTCACTATATATTGTTTTACTTATTTTTTTACCTTATTCTATTTTTAGGTGATTAAAATCAGTTTAAATCCACAGAAGACACATGGTAGCAAATTACTGAAGTTTGGCCACGAGTTTTCTCAAGAAAAGAAAACTGTAACAGAAAGTAGTACTGAATCTGTTTCCTCTTACAAACTGCAAAATGAAGAGACATTTGAAAGTGAAATATCTGAAAAAACTGATTTTACTTCTAGCTTCAATGTTTTTAGAAAAGTTGAAAAAGAAGAAATGGCATATAATAGTTTTATGGATAAATCAGCTGCAAATATTCCAAAAGTTAGTTAATTACAAAAATATTGTATTACTTTTAGTTAAGTTTAATAATATATAGAAAACGCATTTTAGAGAAGTTAAAACGAAAACTTATTTTTAGCCAACTGTTCCACCCAAACCTGCAAGACATAGCAAAATATCTGTAGAATCGCAAGTCAGAGATTTTGAATCTCAAAACAAAGTCAAAAACGTTCAAGTAGTGATAGAAGGAAAAACTCGTGATCAGCAACCGAGTACAGATAGTGTTTCATCTCACGTTAAAGAAAAGATGAGTAATTTGGAACAGAAAAAAGTGAACAGTCCATTAGCAGCTTCTCCTACACCACAGCGAAATACACGCATGTTTGGAGGTAATTTTCTTATGTATGCAATAATTTAATCACCATTTTTCTTTCAAAATACATTTTTGATGAATTTGTAGTGAGAACCACGAAATTCCGTCATCTAAACGGCACAATTTTTCACAAAAATACGCACATCACTAATATAATCAATTTTAACAAGAATTTATCTGGAGAATGCGATGTCTTTCATGCCAATCCTCATAGGGTTGCACTTCCATTAAATATTGCAGGAGGTCATATGGCTATACTAGAGGTAAATTTTTTCAAAAGAAAAAAATTTGTAAAATAGAGAATAGTCACATTTCAAATATTAAATTTCATTATAGCTCAGCAAGCCAGGCCGATTATCTACAGGCAAATTACCAAGTATCATATGTGGTAGCAACATAGCAGATTTTGCATGGGACCCTTTTGACGATTGCAGACTTGTCATTGGTAAGTAAAAACATTGCAAAAGTTTAATGTGAACACACGTCCAACTGATTATATAAATTGTTTCTTCAGCTTCAGACACTGGAAAAGTCTTCATATGTATTATTCCTGAAGGAGGACTCGAAGGCGAAACATCCCCAGATGATGAATTTGTTGCAGGCAATGATAGGATTTCGATAGTAAAATTCCATACTGTTGCCGAAAATATTCTAATTATAGCTTCTTATGACTTTAGTGTTAAGATCTGGGATCTTGTCACTAAAGAAATTCAGATAACTTTAGAAGGACATACAGATCAGGTAACAATTTACGTATTGATTAAATTTAATAAATTAAATTTTAGTCGAATCATTATTAAAAAATTTTTCATAAATTTAAGATATTTAGCTTAGCCTGGAATCAAGATGGCCAATATTTGGCTACAGTCTGTAAAGATCAGAAGTTAAGAATATATGATCCAAGAAAATCACGTTTGCCACTCAAAGAAGGCCCTGGTCCTAGCGGAAAAAGAGGTGCTAGGGTGACATGGGTCTTGGGAGGTTCTTATTTAGTGGTGTGTGGTTTCAGCAAGTAAGTCACTTATTCCAAAGTTATATATTTTAAAAAATAATAATTTTTAATTCTTAACAATCATCAGAGTTTCAGAAAGACAGATTATTTTGTACAGTAAGGATGACTTGTCAGAACCATTAGCAACTGAAGGCATTAATGTAAATCCTTCTATTCTTGTTCCATTTTATGATGAAGGTAGTTCTACACTTTTCTTAACCGGAAAGGTAAATAATAATTAAACAGGAAGAAATAACTCTACAGAAGAGTCTTTAGTAGTGTCTTCAACAAGATAAGCTTAAGTCAGGGCCACCGAGAGAAATTTTCGGACCCATGACAAGTCTGTGGTCCAGGCCCCATTTAAAAAAAGTACATCACTTTGGTTTAATAAAAAGCCATATAAAACATTAAGCATTTATTCAAAAAATGTACAATAAATTCAAAATTCGATACATTACAAATCATACAAAATACAAACATTAAATAAAAAGAGAATTTTTAAATTTTCATTGCATCGTCTGATGCAAAAAAAATTTAAAAACTCGATGAGGGATGAATAAAAATTTTAAAACCTTTGCCTATCAAAATACTGTTATATATAAAATAGTTTATTTTGGCACAACTGCTTTATATGGTAGACAGTGCACTCTTGTGGCGGTGTGCGAACTAGCGGACAAGTTATGTGACACCTCAAGGCTCGACATCAGGCTCTTTTCGATGCCGGGCCCATGACAAAAGTCTCAGATGTCACCCCCTCTTGGCGGCCCTGGCTTAAGTGAATAAATATCACTTAATTCATTACCAAAAAACGATGGTTTTTTTTTTTTTTATTTAATTTCAGGTATCCCATGATTTACAAATTTTTGATTTTAACAAACTGCATTAATATATGCCACTTTGTTTAGCAAAGAAACTAGTTTCTTTGCAAGAGATTGATAATAAAATAATTTTCATTATCAATCAGTTATCCACTGTAATTCGTTTAAATTAATGATTTTCTTGCTTATTTCCTTCATTATTTGTATGAGATAAAATCAAATGATACACATAATTTGACATACACTTTCATATTGAAAGTAAATTTTATCTGTTACTTGGCATACAACAATAAGATGAGAATCTATAATGTACTTCATTTTTCGATTAGTTTTATATAGTTGCAAAACTAGTTAATTTCGTAAAACAATGATTATATATTATTCCGGATGTATAAATCTTGAAGGCCCAGTTTTACAATATCCCATTAAAGATCCTGTTAATCTTATCTGTTTTACTGTCAGCAGTTAAAGCTGAGTTGACATTAAAATCAACAACTGAATTAACTGCTACTTCAAATCCCATTAAAAATATCTTATATATATATAAAAAAAATAAGCCAAGTACAGTATTACTAAAACAGGATATTTGTGAAAATTTAGATGCGGTTATTTTGGTTGATGATGTCATATTTATTTTCTTAAATTGTCAAACAAGTAGCTGCATCTAAATTGTAACAAATTTAAATGCAACTACTTGTTTTGAAATTGTAAAACTGGGTCTTAATATATTTTTTATTCATATATAAATTTGAACTATGATGGTATTTTGTCGTTCTATTAAACATGCTAAATCTACTACTACTTATTACTTTTACTTATTTAAAAAGTAAATTGTTAAATAAGTAAATTATTTTATTTTATTAGTTCTAATAAAATCAATACCATAATAAAAGCATCAATACTAACTTCCAAAAAAGTGAATTTATTTTTTGCCAATAATTTAACAGAATGAAGATTTTTTTTTCCTAAATTTAGAGCGATATTTGATGAAAATAATATAATTTTTAACTGATAAGTAAAATTGCAATAATTGGCATGTTTATTGCCATACTATGTTTGTTTAAATTTGAAGATTACTTGGCATTAAGTGGCTCTGAAATTCAAAATCTAATGGCAAGAAATGCTAAATAATTATCATAAGCTATTGTATTTATATTAATGCTTTTGGAATGCTTTAACATCAATTGGTATAATGGGAACTTTCTAGTATTCAAAAATGTTTACGTAGGAATTAATGAGAAAGGAGTTTATGATTTTTCATTTAATAAGTAGTTTAAATTCCCAATGATCTCCATAAACAGAGGGGTACCTGTATCTGTCTATATGCAGTCTTCCAGTTACGAACTTAATTCAATAGGAATTAATGAGAAAGGAGTTTGATTTTTCATTTAATAAGTAGTTTAAATTCCCAATAATCTTCATAAACAGAGGGGTACCTGTATCTGTCTATATGCAGTCTTCCAGTTACGAACTTAATTCATATGTAAGTTTAGTTTGTAACTTAGAGGTAAGTTGATAAGAGTATCAAAAAATATTGAACAAACTTTATATATTGTATATTGTAATATATTTCACAATTGGATCAGTTAGAAATTTATTTCGTAGATTTTGAATGAAAAGTTTTGATTATAAAGCAAAGATATTTTGGTGAAATTGCCATCATCTTGAAATATTGTTATAGTATGCTAACTGTGTAATGTAATTTTGCATTATATTTGTTCTAGAGCATAATAATTAAAATTTTCTGAAGTTTGAAAATAAAATTTCCATTTAAAAGTTCCTCTATATAAGTGCTCCTCTAGTTATGAATGAATGTTCATAACTAGAGGAGCACCTATATATAAAAAGGGAATTCTGGATTTTTATACAATGCTTTGCCATTACATAAAACCTGATATAAATTTTTTGTAAAAACAGAAATGGTTTTTTTTTTAATTATTCATCTTTTCTTGTAATGGGCTAAGTGCTATAAGATTTTGAATGAAAAGTTTTGATTATAAAGCAAAGATATTTTGGTGAAATTGCCATCATCTTGAAATATTGTTATAGTATGCTAACTGTGTAATGTAATTTTGCATTATATTTGTTCTAGAGCATAATAATTAAAATTTTCTGAAGTTTGAAAATAAAATTTCCATTTAAAAGTTCCTCTATATAAGTGCTCCTCTAGTTATGAATGAATGTTCATAACTAGAGGAGCACCTATATATAAAAAGGGAATTCTGGATTTTTATACAATGCTTTGCCATTTTACAAAAAATTTATATCAGGTTTTATGTAAACAGAAATGGTTTTTTTTTTAATTATTCATCTTTTCTTGTAATGGGCTAAGTGCTATTTGTAGAGTTAATTCTTCCTACATATTTAGGTAGTCAATCATTATATAACCTAATAATTATGTACATTGATAAAAAATTAAAATATCTATATTAAAAATTTCAGGGAGAATCAATTATATTTGCTTATGAAGTATCAACAGAAGCACCACATTTCTATCCACTTTCTCACTATAAATGTAGTGGACCACATCAGGCAGTGTCCTTCTTACCAAAATATGTGTGCAATATAGCAGAAGTTGAATTTGCAAGAGCAGTTAGACTGACAAACACCACTATTGAGCCATTATCTTTCACTGTTCCTCGACTTAGAGTATATTGTTATAATTGTTGTTAAAAACATCTAACAATTATATTTCCTCTAAAATAAATTCATCATTGAACTTTTTTAAAATTTTCTGTAACTTTCAGACAGAATATTTCCAAGATGATCTCTTTCCAAATGTACAAGTCACGTGGAAACCTGTAATGTCCAGTCAAGAATGGTTTTCAGGTGCTAACGTTAAGCCAGTATTTATTAGTTTGAAACCAGTAGGAATGTTACCTTGTAAGTAAAAGTAATTATTTTTACATATTAATCATATTTCGAGTTCTGATCTGAGTTTCTTTCCATGAAAGTGTCTGAAGCTGCTCAAAAACCTACAATCTCACCCGTTTCTGCTCCTCAAGAGAAAATAATCCAGTTTCAAGGGCAAGCAGTTTTAGAAAGTTCCTTGGCATTTTTAACAGGAGGTAAAGAGAAACAAGAACAAGTGAGTATTGTAATGATAATTTTAAAACTATTTTTTAATTCTTCATTGGTTTCTATGGAATTATTCTTCTACTATAGAAATTATATTGTTTTAATTAAATTTATCATTATTTACTTTCTAAATTAAATTCCAATAAAAATTGATTTTCCATACTTTGATTAATGCTAAAATCAAACATCAAAATGAGATTTTTTTTATAATTATTGATAAACTCTTAGCGATATGTTATTAGCGAAAATTCAATTGTAATGTAAGAAATTTCTCTGTGACTAAGTGCCTACTGATGTAACAATATAATGATCTAAAATAAATATTACTTAATTTCTTTTTCTAGATAATAAGTTCAATGAAGGATAAAATGAATTATCAAGATGACAAGCTGCCCCAAGATTCTTTTGAGGGTGTTGATCCTGATGAATGGGCAAGTTACCATTTGATTATTTTTGATTTATAATTATAATCATAATAACTTCCTTTTTCCTTTTTTTAAGGACGAAGATCATTAAAGTCAAGTGGAAATAATTTTCTGTACATATCCAATATATGGTACATATTGAGATATTATATTAATAATAATAATAATGCTCATTCTTATAAAATAGCATTCCAAAATTATTACTCATCATGAGATTCAAATGGTGCCATGGTCATCATTGATGTCAGTTTATTGAATTTTTGGATATTTTATAGTCATGCAAATACAATTTCAGCACAATGCTCCTCATTCACTTGTTGTAATGCCATATATTTACAGTAAATATTGCTGTATATGTTAATTGTAAGTTAAAATAATTGTTGACTAATGTGAAAAATTCGTATTTATACATTTATACTTTTTCTAATAATAAATTTTTACAAAGAAGAAAATTCTTAAAAAAAACGCAAGATTCAGATTTTGTGCCAAATTTGTTTTACTTCATATTTTACAATTAAAATTTTTTTTGGTATGCCCATAAAATGAATTTCTTTTTAATGATATAACTTTAGGCACAAAATAAGACTTTACTATTTAAAATTATTATATCCAAATGATATATACATATCCTTGGCAATAAATATAAAACTTTGAAATTATAAACATAGTGTTTAAAATTTTTGTTCAGATTTTGTTAATATAAAAATAAATTTGTTTTAAAATCTTTAACTGTAATATTTGTGTGATTGTAAAAAGAATTTACATGCCAAAAACTTTATTAATTTATATATAAAATACCTAAAACAGGTTGTATAGATAAAAACTAATTTTCAAAATAAACATATTAATTTTAACTTATCCAATAAATTAAAGAAATATAACAGATCAATAAGTTGCATTACATGCTTATCAGTTAAGATTCTGAAAATTCTAATTATTATATTGTAAATTTATGTTAATATTATAACAATTTTATATAAATTGTTTCAAATTGGAAAAAATAGTAGTGCAATTTTTAAACAAATAACATCAAAAAATGTGTAAATTAAAATTTATGAAATATGATATAAAACGTCATGTAATTCTCAATCTTATTTCTTGGAATGAAGGATGGAAATGTGAATGTATTTATTGTATACTATGCTGTTTTGATAATTTTAAACATCATTAAGTGTAAATCGGATGAAATTTTCTTTATTTGCTATTATAGTTAATATATTCACATTTAAGATTATTTAATAACATTTAACTGCATCAACATGAATATTAAAACTGTATTAAATAACAAATATTAAGAATAATTGTATTGAATAGTTTATCTTAAAAAATGTTGGTTACAGTTTTAATAATTATTTTTTTTCTTATAAAGTTTTCAGTGTATCAGTCAAATTTCTATACAATAAAATACTTTAAAGATTGATATATAGATTTAAAAATAGTTCTAATACATATTCTATTATTAATCTAGTTTTGCAAATCTTATTAAATTCAGTAAACTTTACTATATACATAAATTTATTTTTTAAAAATATCTTCCATGAAAATAAATTCTACGAAATTAGAAAAAACTTTTTTTTATAATATAAATTTCAAACTATAATTTTCTTTTGTAACGCTTAAACAAAATGAATTTGTCAACTTTTTTTTAATATAATTTTTAAAATCTGAATGTTGAATATTTTATTTAGATAATATAAATCCAAAGTAAAATTAAATATAACATGATTTTAAAAACGATATATATATATATATATATATGGGCATACTATTTCTATTAATAGATAAATTTTACTATGCCCATCTTTCTATGTTTGGAATAAAAGTATAGATGGATTAAGATTATCCTGAATCTTATAGAACATCAGATCTTCCAGTGGAATGTACAGATGAATATAATTACTATCTTTTTAGCATCTGAGATTTTTAAATGTTTCACAAAAATCAATACATCAACACGTATACACACATATATTTCTATAATATTGAACACACGGCAATCCAACAACCACTGCTTCTTTCCTTGTACTTTTGTCTCTGCTCTATAAAAATATACATATTAAATGCAGCTTCCAGATAATTCATATCCAAATTTTAATGCATTGCATTAAACAAGTTCCAAAAAAATATTGCTTACCTTGAGAGTTTGGTTCAGGTAAATTTTCTCTAGGTACTAAATGCATAACTGTAGTTTTGCCCAGTGGTAACTGAAGAGCTATAATGAATAAAATACTTCAAAAATTCTGAATATCAGGAAAAGATTTAAATTGTAATTAAAATATAACTTTTTTGTTATAACAACTTATAGAAAATGTAAATATAAAAATTATTTTTAAGTTGCAACAAAAATTAATTTAAATGGTATACATATATTTTTATTAAATTCTTATATAAAATTTCATTGTTAACAATGCATTAATAGTCAAGTAAAATTTATTGATTTAAAGTTTGTCAAATAATAATGAGTTTTTCTAAAATAAAGAAACAAATATACAAAACTTAAAACGTTTTATCTTTTCAGATTTTTATTTAGTCATTTTTACTGACATCTATGATTTTTCTTATGTTTCATATCATTTTTATAGTCAGATGTAATATACCAATATCAAAATATTGTTTTATATAAAAAATAAAAATTTTTCCTTATATAATCAAATAAGTAATGTACAAGAATTAATTTATAAATTCCTTTCACTTCTTATGTGTTATCTTTTTTTCTAACAAGTTATTTGTATCTAATTAGTCAATAACCAGTTATTTTATCTTTAAGAATATTTGGTTAACTTTTTAACCTAAACATCCAAAATTATAAAATGTTTATTCTAAAAAATTTTATAATTATCAAATTTTATCTTAATAGCTTACCCAGTACATTAATTTTTACATCTATTGTATTTAATAATTTGAAAAACAAATTTTATTTTTTTAAACGAAACATCTAGATAATTGGTTTAATTTCATTCTGTCAAAATTATTTTTAATTTTTTGTAGGTGTAATTTTTCTATTATTTTTAGATGACAAAGAAAATATAATTTATCACTTTTATTTTTATATAAGTTACATCATCTCTGAATATTTAAAACTTGATTTCAAACAAGCTTCATATTTTTTTTTATTCTAAAAATGTAGTGTGTTCTCATTCTTTAAAATATTTTAAAAAATTTTGAAATACAAGTTTAATAGTTTCAGAATGTTTATAACTTCTCTTTTAGATATTCACATATATAATACAAAAACTAATATTTTGTATTATAAAAAAATTGTTTCCAAACAACAATTAGTTAAAAGTTAATGGTAAAATATGCAAAATTATTGTAAAAACTTTTTTTAATATTAGTAATATTAAAATAATAATTAATCTCAGAATATATTAGAAAGAATAAATTATTCGTTATAAAACTATTCAAAACATAAGTTGTCTGCTGTTTACAATTAGAAAAGTTATTAGATTATATAATCTTTGATAAACAAAACTGACTTTTCTGACATATCAAAGGATAAGTAAAGAGAAAAATACATATGATTTATGAAATAATATATATACATACTTTATTCAATTTAATTTCAATGCACTTTAAACTATAAATGTGTTTAAAAATAATGAATAAAAATTTATATAAAATAAAATTCCAATTTGGAAAATTATATTGTGTATAAAAAATAACAGAATTTACAAGTAAGCAATGTAAAATTTATCTAAATATGATGATAAATGCATTTAAAAAATATTTAATTTTATCATCAAAATTGAAATACAGTATTAATTTTTACTAAATATTAATTTTACAAAAAGTAAATTATTTAAACCAATTTTAGTTGATTGCTTTTACTTTGAATTTTTTTTTTTTTGATGAATTTCCTAATATTTAATGTATAGTACAAATTTAAAATTAACTAATTTATTCATTCTTTTTGTATTTTTAAATAATATATATAACAATGATATCAAAACCAAAATTTTAATATATAATAATGCAATTGCATCAGTCTGATATAATTTATGATTATTATTTTAATATAAAATATACAATGTAAAGCAAGAATTCATAGATCTATCTTATAAAAATTGATTAATGTTTCTACTGAAAATTGAAGATTTAAATTATATATATAACAAATAACAATAGAAATTTGAAACTGAATTATCAATAAAAAAAAACTTATGAAACAGTATTAATTTAATAAAACTAATATCCAATATAATATATAATAGTTTGAAAAGCAACAAATTAAAATTTATTATTAATGAAAATATACTGTGTGATCAAGTGTGGTCAAATTTCATATCTAATTTTAATTTTAATTGTGACTCATTGAGTCACAATTAAAATTAAAAATAAAATTAAAGTAAAATTGTGTGTGTAAAATTAGACATAGTCTGAGGAATCAACATAATTTTTAAATTTTTATTTTTATATATTTTTCATACATACTAAAATAAATTTAACTGTTGTTTAATTAAAAATAATTAAGATAACTTGCTTTGAATTTGATATTAGATAAACATTTTTTTTATTCATAATCTAATAATAATTTGATTTACTTATATGTTTTATATTTGAAATATACATTTAAAATTATTGATTTTACATATTTTTTGAAAGCCATATTTTTGAAATAAAAAGTGACATACAGCAACAGATTTGACCAGTGGCTATAATGTATATTTATTATATCAACTGGCAGTGACTTATAATTGACTTTCTGATAAAAATGTTTGATAATAAGGCAGCTTTTTTGATGTAAGAATAAATTTTTCTGAAGTAATCTATTAACATGTTAATTGAAATATAGATTTATAAAATATTTTCTGCCATATTTTTATAATTTTGAATTTTTAAAAATTTGAAAATAAAATGGCAAATTAATTTACCATTTTGTAAGATATTTATAAGGAAAAAAGATGTGAATTTTTTCCTTATAAATATCTTACAAATCAAAAGTGATTATATAGCACATGCAAAAAACTAAGAGTTGGCAAGTGAAAAATGTATTTAACGAATATTTTAGGTCATTATATGAATATTACAATGAATAATTCACTTTTCAATAATTACTAGGATTTACTATTGTAATAATTACTATTATTACTAATAATTACTATTATTGGAATAACAAGTAGCCTGGTAATTCCAGCTATGCATTTAAGACCTAACAAATGATGATGATAAAGATGATCATATCAATAATGAATGTGAAGTTGAATAATATTAAAATAATAATAATCATATAATTTTCTTCATTGGCTTTTGTATTTTATCTGTTATTGTGTTAACAAATTTTTTCTTTAAATTTATCTTCCAAATTAGGACACATCTTCTACACTGAAGTATCTTATAAGTCAGTATATAAAAATTCACAATTAAATGTTTGTAACTAGAAAACTATCTGTATGTATATGAAGTAGAATAAAAATTTATTAAATAAAAAATAAATAAATCTTTATTAAAATTAATTCATAAATAAAAGAAAACAGATTTTCATGATTTAATATTATAAAAGCAAATGTATGATAAGAGATAATATAAAATAATCGTATACAGTTGAATAATAGTAATATTAAATAGCTAATGGCAAAAAGCCCATCTTTCTGGTGTTTCATCCCTTCAAAGCCAAGTGACAAAAAAAAGCCCATCTTTCTGGTGTTTCACCTCTTCAAAGCCAAGTGACTGCCATCTTTCTGGTGTTTCACCCCTTCAAAGCCAAGTGACTGTTCTTGCACTGCTCCTCGTCTGGTTTTACTAAGCAAAAATTAACATTAATTTGTTAATTGACATCATAAAAGGGGACGGATATCAGTAAGACGGGTCTATGCTTACAACTCGCATTAATCGAATATTTGCTCGCACTAACTAGTCTATGCTTACAACTCACATTAATCGAATATTTGCTCGCACTAACTGAATCTATGCTTACAACTCGCATTAATCGAATATTTGCTCGCACTAACTGAAAAAAAAGGTATCATTTTTATAAGTTTACACTTAGTGTTTCTGATTTCCCGGCCTTTGAATCATTTTTATAAGTAGCACTAATCGAGGCCTACCTGTATTTTTGCGCCATTTTTATCAGTCACACTAATCGATTATCGCATTATTCGAACTGGTACTAATCAAGGCCTACCTGTATTTAGCATTTATTTTTTGCAAATGAAAAATGAAAAGTGAGGATAGCCTTTTATTCAAATATCCATATTAAATGTGCAATTAAAAGTGAAACTTTTAAGAAATGGTGAAAGATCCACTATTTTATAAGATTCTGTTAGCATGTTATGCATAATATAAATTTATGAAATATTTTCAACTGGATCATTTTAAGATTTTTCAAATATTATAAAATACATTAAAATAGGATTGATATTAATATAACGATTTTATTATTAAATTTTAAACAATTTATTACAAAACTATATTGACTATTCATCAGGATCACTGTGACAATGTTACACAGCATTTTGTAATGACATAAATAAAACCATATCAGATATTTCTGATCAAGTTTATGAAAATGATACAAATTTACAATTTATAAAAGATAATATAAGAAATTCTGCAATAATAATTAATAAATAATTATTATTGCTATTGTCTTCTTTGGGACATAACAATTTAGTGCATTTAACTGGTTTGCTGGCATCATCTAGAACAGCCATTCTCAACCTGTGGCCTGAAAGGCACAGTCATGAATTTAATGAAAGTGCGGAATTCTTTTCCCACAATCAAAAATAAAAATTCTAATATTAAAATTTTTTTTAAATCTGGAAAAATTAGAATATTCCTAATTTGCTAGGTCCTTCTTGATGCACTCATAAAATTTTTACAAGTCATAGGTCTGTTTGAAAAATACTGACCTATGGCATTCATGAATTGAGGAGTCAAGAGTTTTTGTAGGCGATTTTTTAGACATCAGACTTTTTTCACATGACACCAACCAGTTGCCGACTGATGATACAACATGTTGCGGCCCGCTTAATGCAGCAAACAAATGCATGCAGTCCACTTAATATAATAAACAAATGTATGTGGCTCGGGGAAAAAAAAAATTTAGAACCACTGATCTAGAATTGACATCGTGGGGTAATTAACGGCATCAGGAGTTGATGAAAATTGACAGGAATGATTTTTATAAATTATTTTGCACTAATCTAAAAAATATTTTTTGAAATGTAGTTACTACATATTTTAGGTTATATTTATCATCATCAAATACTGATTTATAAAAATTTTTTCCCATTTTATTATTATTTTTTAAATGGGTGGCATGCTAGCTAAGAACTGCTGCCAATTCCATCCTGGGAAATTTGTGTTCCATCTACTAAGCTCAATATTCTCTCTTATTGGCAAAAAAAGTATATTCTGAACTAATAACAGTAAAAAACTAAGATTATAATAAGATTATAACTGTTATTGTGAGAGGAAAGTTGTTCTAAAGAAGTTCTCTCACCTTCTTTTTTACACTTTATAAGTTATTTCTTCAGAAAAAGTCAATTATTATTGTAAAATAAAACAAAAAATTATTAAAATGTTGAATAAACATATAACTTAATGTAAACAACTGCTTAAAGTTGATATCTAATGTGAGACATTGGAAGATAATAGCATTCCTTCTATATGGTAGCTAAAACTAGCATATAGAAGGATTAACTCATTAAATGTCAAGGATGAAATGTACATGTAAGTAAACTTTCTATATCTGTCATCAAAGATATAATGTTCATAGTTCTATTAGATTACAATATTTATTTTATTAAGAAAAATCAATCCAATAGCACTTAACAAATCTATTTATATGTACTATTGATATAAATATTCTTCAATGATTGTTCCTAAATATTATTGTAGGTATTTTTGAATATTTAAAATATATTTTAAAAAACCTGTTTTGAACTGGTCAATATTTGTGTAACTTTTTGTTTTTTTTTTGACTTTTTAGATTACAGGCATTCCTGTAATTATAAACATTTGTACTTACACAAAATTTCATTTTCAAATTTCATAAAATTTCAAAAACTTAATTTACTAAATCATTACACTGCTCCATCTTAAATATATATGTACTACACAAATTCTTCAATCAGGGAAAAACTCTTCATTTTTAAACTAAACTCCTTTATTAAAGCACTTTTGGCTCTACTGAGTGCTCTTCAGTATAACATTACAAACTAATAACTTAGAATAAACATCAAATAAGTTATTTATTCAAAGATACATTCTAAATAATTTAAACATTCTACAAAGTTTTTTTTTATATACCGTAAACTGGGGTGACTTAGGCCCATTAGGGTGGCTTTGGCCCATTGGAAACGTGTTTCTGTTTTAAATTTATCACCAATTGTTAAAGATGTCATAAAAAACATTTGTTTATTTATATTTTTATTGTTTTTTGTTACATATTTAAAAATTGGAGATAAATTTAAAAAAGGAACACGTTTCCAAAATTGGGCCAAAGCCACCCTAATGGGCCTAAGTCACCCCAGTTTACTAACAAAATTCAAAAACGTTCCTTCAGCATTCATTATTCTGTTTACGTCATTCCTCTTCAATACACCTACACTGCACACTTCAGCAATAAATTCATAATAATATTCATATGCCAGTGTTATCATTCTCTTTACTTTTAAGGGCTCTTCCTGAACACTTGCACTGTCTTCCTCTTATTCTTGCAGTACTCCAATGCTAAGCTAATCTTTTCAGGTTCACTGTAATTGATAACATTTTTCCCTGACAATTTTTTAGTAAAAATTTCGATAACTTCTGCAACTCTTAGCTTCTTGGGATCTTCTATTATACTTATCACTTTAGTCTGGTCCCACTTCGCTATAGCATCCAAGTTTATCAATCTCTGCGACAGTGCTGTGCTACCTTTCGACTTTTCCTGATCTACCTTATGTTTTAGTGCCCTTTTCTTAACAGATCAGGTAGTGGATCCTATATATAGAATATAATATATAGAACATAGATATATATATAGAATATAATATAGAACATATAATATATAGAATATAGGATAGATCAGGAAAAGTCAAAAGGTAGCACAGTGCTGTTGCAGAGATTGATAAACTTCGATGCTATAGCCAAGTGGGACTGGACTACCAGACTTAAGTGATACATATAATAGAAGATCCCAAGAACTAAGTGTTGCAGATTGGGACCAGACTAAAGTGATTAAGTATAATAGAAAATCCTGAGAAGCTAAAAGTTGCAGAAGCTATTGAAATTTTTACTAAAAAATCATCAAGGAAAAATGTTATCAATTACAATGAACCTGAGAAGATTAGCTTAGCATGGGAGTACTGCGAGAATAAAAGAAAGACAGTGCAAGTGTTAAGGAAGAGAACTTAAAAGTAAAGAGAATGATAACACCGGCATATGAATTATTATTATGAATTTATTGCCGGAGTGTGCAGTGCAGGTGTATTGAAGAGGAAGGACAAACAGAATAATGAATGCTGAAGGAACATTTTTGAATTTTATATATAAATAAAAAACTTTTTAGAATGTTTGAATTTTTAGAATATATCTTCAAATAAATAATTTTTATTTTATGTATTCTAAGTTATTAGTTTGTAATGTTATAATGAAGAGGGCTCGGTAGAGCCAAAAGTTCTTTAATAAAGGAGTTTAGTTTTTAAATGAAGTGTTTTTCCCTGCTCAAAGAGCTTGTGTAATACATATATTTTCAAAAACTTTTCAATAATTTTAAGAAATATGATAGCAAAATGCTCTAGTAACCAATATAAATTACACAGTTTACATATTATAGCAGTTATTTCAAGATAGCAATAATTATATCAAAAATTCCTTGCTTTATATTCAGAACTTTTCATTAATATCTGTGAAATAAAAAATATACAGTGAAATATATTACAATATACAGTAAATAAAGTTATTTCAGTACTTTTGGAAGCAAAACAACAGTGGAAAGATAAATTTTTGAAATTCCAAAACAAAAATGAATTTTTGATAAACAACATATATAGTGCTTAAAACTGAAAAAATACTTTAAAGATTGAAAATATTGTTTAATTATTAAAATAAGCATTATTATTAATAAATTATTCTTTTTTTATTAAATTTTCACTTTAATTTATGCAAAGAATAACAAAGTTTGAAAATAAACAATGATCTGAATATATGAAATAAGCACCCTATTACAGATTGCCATGACATGATAATTCAATCTCTCACAAATTGTTTCTCAGGAGTTTTGTTCAACTTATTTTGCTTCTGGGTGTCATGTCATGTATTGCCTAAACAATTATTTGGTGTATGAAATAGAACAAATAAGTTAAGAATATAGCTATTTTTATGAGAGAAGTTGTTTATAGACTTTGTCAAGGTTTTAATATGAATTTGCAAATTCATTAAAAATTCAGATGCAAACTTTTGAAATATAGGAAAAGACATGTTATCAATTTTTTTAATAGAATCATAAAATTTTTTGCCCTAAATTTGAGATATTTTTGAAGAAATTATACAACAATAATTTGTTTAAGAAAATTTCCATAATGATTGAATTTATGTCATTATAGATATAAATATTGTCCAAATTTCTTCACTCATGGCTTATTTTATTGAGCATACATGTATTATCTTACCAATAGCAATATAAGGAAATATTTTTGAAACAATCATGAGAAAATATTCTATAATTTCAGATCTAAATTATGCAACAAAAATTTTTGAAAATATTAAAATATAAAAAAATAATCATATTGTTATAAAAAGATTTAATTACTTAGACTGACCAATTTCAAAATTTTTTGATGAAAAATAAGAGAGAGGTGAATTTTAATAAATTTATGAATACTGATTAAGCTTAAATACACATATTGGTCACTAGGGGCACACTTGTCAATATCAAAAAATTGCTTATAAGTGGATTAAGCAGTAATATTATATTTGAATTAGAAGATTAATAAAACAGTATTGTATATACCAGCATTATTATTAAAACTGAAATATTTAAAAAACTAAAAAAAAATTCAAACTGAACTGCAACAAAAAATTCAACATAGATGGAATAAAAATCATAACATATATATAAAAGAAAGAGTTAAAACTGCTTAAAATAACAAAGTTACAAGAGAGATATGAAAACAGCACCTTATAACAGTAAAAACTCCTTTAATCAAAAAAGTTTCTTTAATTTGATTAAAGAACTTTTTACTTCTATAAAGTGCTGTTTTCATTTTCTCTAAAAATCATAACTTTCTAATTATTGTTTTTTTAAATATTTTATTCTGATTTTGGTTCTAGTGCAAGATAAAATATCAATTAATTTCAGTTTTTGATTATAAATTCTGTTCCAGTTCAAGTCTCAATTTATTTTATATAAAATTTAAAAATTCATAATATAATACTTTAGACTGCTGCACATTTGATGACCATGATACTTCTGGACTAAGACGATTAGGACTTGAACTATTGCTGCTTGATGATGCACTAGAGCTGAGTAGCAATCCACCATTGATATGATGAGGGGAAGAACAACTTCCAGCTAAATTTTAATTAAACAAAAACATATTATAAATAGCAAATTATAAATGAAATAATATGATGATTTTTATATATGAAAATATGTATCTTTATATTTGTATATATGTATTTTTATATATGTTTCATAATTAATCCTTACTGAATTGAAATTTCTTAAATACAGGTAATTCTCAACTTAAGAGTTAATTTGTTCTTGAAATGAGATTGTAAAGTAAAAAATGCATAAACAAGAATCAATTTCCCATAGATATATTATTAAAATCAAGTTCCATTCTCAGTAATGCAATCTGACCATAATAAAATTAAGTAATGATCAACAAAATTAATTATATTGGACAACAATTTATTTATGTAACTAAATGAAAACATAACTTGTAAAATTAAGGAAATTAATATAATGTTATTAATTTCGTTAATTCTTTATTATTATTATTATTATTATTGACAGATAAATAAATGAATTACTGCATAGGCACAATCCAGGAATGGAAATTATTTATGTAATATGCCAATAATACTAAATGATTCTATACTTTTGCTTCTCTGCCACCATGTTGATTTTTCAGATTTTTGTAAGTAAGATGAATATTTGCTATAAACCTAATCATACTATATTGTTCATAGGTGGCTTAAAAATGCTTCTTTATAAATCTTAGCATTTATTTATTCTAATTAATAATCATAGTTTTGATTACTCATATTTGAAAAAACTTGCAAACTTATTAAATAGGAACTCATAAACAGAGAACTACCTGCATATTATATATATATATATATATAATATCAAAATTTTTGAAATTTCATACTGATATTTTAAACTTTATACAATACAAACTTCAAAGGAATTTATTCCAAATAAACCTAATTTTTACTAGCCAAATTATATTCCTTGAAACTTTAACGGTAATTTTAATGAATAATTGATTTAATAAAATAATAAATATTCTAATTTTGAGATGGCACTAAAATTAGTTTAAATTCTTTCAAATCATTAAAATTTCAAGGGATATAATTGGGCTAGTAAAAATTAGATTTATTTGATATCTTAATAATTAACCAAAATATTGCAATTTATTAAATATCAATTTTTTAATATAATTATGAATATTAATGCATCAAATAGGAGCTGAAATTCCAGAAATTTTGTGGCAAAAGAGTTAAAGATACATATGAATACCACTGTGATTTATCAAAATTTCTGGATTTTAAAATGCTGATTTTTTAATATAAAATGTTAGATTTTACAGAATTTTATTTTATTTTAATATAAACTCAAATTACCTGCATTCCATACTGAAGGGTCATATGAAACCACCAAGAACCACATCCAACAACTGAAAAATTTAATATGAAATTAAATTAGAATAATATAAATTATCTCAAAATTTATTATATAATATAATAAGAATTTCAGAAATTTATTAATGAAGATGCAGTCAGACAGACCCTGCTTAACACTACTCCATTTAACACTGTTTTAATTCTATATATTTTATTGATTCACTTTGACATGATTTTTCAAACTGTTACACTCACATAAATCCAAAATCGCACAAATTTGTTGCTTTAATATTCCTATGTAATCTTGCAGTGCCATTTGATATCAGTGCAGTGCAGTATATATGAAAGTCTGCTGCTGTCACAATTCATATTTATGGTTGGTCATCAATATTATTTTACAGTAATAAAAATAACAATTATCCCATTACAGTCATCAATGTTATTTTACAGTAATAAAAATAACAATTATCTCATTTTAGTTGTTTTAATCTGAATGCCTGCCACTTCGAACTATATTTCGATACAATCAAGGTGGCTTACTCTGCCACTTCGAACTATAATTCCTTAAACTTAGAGCATTTTTCTTTCATTAACATTTTTTCGTTGTTTATAGTTTATTGCAATCTGGAACTTGCAATGGATTTTCTCAAAATAAATTTAATCACTATTATGAAAATTATGGATCAGTTTATAATAGAAAATAATAGTAAATAATAATAGTATAATAGTAAAATAATAGTAAATAATAATAATAAAATAGAAGTTGAAAGACAAGACAAAGTGTCATGGATGCAATGTCTTGCTATCGACAATTATTTGTTGAAGAAAAGAGGAAAAGGCAAACAACATTAGATGACTTCTTAATAAAAAAACAGAGTGTCAAATGAGAAAGAACCTTCCTCATCACCAACATAAATTATTTACTCGAATATTTTTGGTTAATGATTTACGAATACAAATCGACATTAGCAATTAAAAAATGCCTATAATTAATGCAATACAATAGTAATAATACATGTTATTCCTCATCCAAACATAAATTATTTACTCGAATATTTTTGATTTTCATGAATGATTTGAACCTTCTTCATCATGAACAAATTATTTACTTGAATATTTTTGATTTTCATGAATGATTTATGACAAATTATTTACTTGAATATTTTTGATTTTCATGAATGATTTATGAATCCTTCCTCATCACAAACATAAATTATTTATTTGAATATTTTTGATTTTCATGAATGATTTATGAATACAAAATCGATATTGGCAATAAAAAATGCTTATACAGTGAAACCTGTTAAAGTGACCATCCTTTGGGACTGATCTGACTGGTCACTTTTCATAGATGGTCACTATACAGGACAGTGACCTTCCCCTTTCCCAAAAGAAAACAACAGATTAATCCAAGCTGCAAATTTATATTAATTAAAATCATCAACTTGTAGTCAAGCGATAATAACGACATAAAGCACATATCACCTTCTGATGAACAAAGTCTTAAGGCCGGTTCCCACTTGTGGAAAAGTACTACATAAAAATAATCGGAAACGGAAAATTCAAAAATTTTCTGTATAAGCAATGCAGAAAGTATCCAGAATATTGAGTTGGACAACTTTTAACTTTTCCGTAATATGATCCTGAAAAAGAATATTTTAAACCAATAGGGTACCGTTGAGAGTGACGTCAAACATGACACACATAATCATCGAATGGAAATTTAAACATGGAAGGCAAGAGGATGAAGAATCAAGAAATAATTTTGAATGTGTGATGTCAGAAGACAAGTACTAACAGCTAGTGCTTTTGAAATTCTTTTCTGGATTAGATGGGAACACACTGAATTTTACGGATGGAAACCATCTGGAAAAAGAAAATATATTCTGTATACGTAATTATTTTCCATAGCGACTTTTCCGTAAGTGGGAATCTGCCTTTATAGCAAGCATATACTGTATTACAATTAATACTAGCCTGTATACGTGCATTTAATATAGTCAAATTAAAATACTGTATAAAGGTACATATATAGTAGTATTATAATATTTACTTTTTAATATACTGGTTTAATAAACTATTTTATCATATCAGAAAAATTGTAATGGAATACTAATCCTTAGAATTTTATCTAATAAAAAATTCTAAAGAAAATACAGTAATTCCTCCATACAATTAATCTTCTTGGTCACTTTAGCAGATTAAAATTTCTTAAAACTACCTAAGTGAGTGGTCAATATACACATTAAACAGGTGGTCACTATATGGAACAAAAATAGCATTGCATCCTATGGGAAACAAACCAGACACCTTTTAGCCAAGTGGTCACTGTATCAAGGTGGTCATTTTAACAGGTTTCACTGTAATTAATGTAATACAATATTAAAACAAAATAAAAAAATAGTACATATATTTTTTTATTCACTGACTATCATCATTATTCGTGTGTTAAGATGACTTTTGTTTAACACTATTTCATTTAGTGCTTGGTTTTTTGGAATGTATTTCCCATATTAAATGGGATTTTATTGTAATGTATAATAGTAAAAAATTTTTTTTACACAAAATAAATAAGATTTTTTCAATTTTTAAAAGGCAAAAATTAAAAAAAGCTATAAGAATCTTATTTTAAATAATAAGATCAATTCTGAATATAATTTTCACAATTTATAATATAAACTCAATTAAAATTTTGAATAAAAATAATAAATTTTAGATTCAAGAAATTATCATTGAACATTTAATATTGATATATTTTTCTTCTAAGTAACCTTATTCTTTTTAAAATAATTTAAAATCTTATACTTATTTCAAATTACATAATTTTTATACTTTCTAAATACTTTAAATCCAAGATATATTGATTTATCAATTTCAAATTTCTCAATAAAACTAATGCTATCTTCAATAATAATAATATTTGTCACTAATTTAGAACAATGTTTATGCATTTGATATTTTATAATAATTAAATACAGGTTTTCATTTCATGTACTCTTTTGGTATTAATTTTTATTAGATACTAATTAACTTCTTAGAATTAGCATAATACATTGAAGGCAATAAATATAAAAACATTTTTATTATTATTTTATTATTAAATCACTAATAATTGCTACTTAATTTACTAAACATAAATTATCAGCTTATAACAATCACCAATAATATAAAGATAATTAGTTATGTTATAAATTTTGTTCCATATAAAAATAGAATTGGAAATAGAGCTACAGTTGCCCTCAAAAGTTTACATATCTTACAAAACATTTGTAGTTTTTGAATAAAATGAAAAATAAATGATTTAATAAAAATTTATCCTACATCAAAGTTTTCTCCTCAGAATGGGAAATCATAAAGCAATATTTCAAATTATTCCATTTTAATTGTCAAAAAATATCACCAAACAAAAAACAATGCATATATCAAAATTTATTTGATAAATATAAAATTTACAATGTGCATTGTAAAAATTTATGAAAAATCAATACCATTAAATGTAAAAAATTTTTTCTATTATGAATCAAAATAATGATATGACAATTAAACAAATTTATCTTCAATACTTTTAATTAACATAAAGATAAACTGTTAAACTGCTTTAATTTCTGTAATAAAGTTCCAAACTAAAGCACACTAAGCAGTGAAAAATAACTTAATTTATTGTAGAAAACAAAAGCACTTTCGGTATTATCAATACCATCATCAGTTGTACATTCGAATACATAAAATAGAACAAAGGAACATTCTTTAAATTTAACATTAAACAATATTGATATAAAATAAATGGAAATAAATAAATAAATAAAAGAAGCCAAAAAAGCTGCTGTGCACTTACTTAACCTGTCGGACCGTTTTCTATTGCCATATAGACTTCACTCTAGTAATACGGTTAAATCTGCGCTTAAGTTAGCAAATAAAATGCATACCTTCAGGAGAGGCCCCACAATCTTCAATTTGCTCAGAAATGATAAATCTAATCATTTCTGAGCAAAGGGAGTTTACAAAATCCCTATACAAAATGTTGATGATAACCAATTAGAAACATATATAGGAGCTACAGCACGTAATTTTAAAGACAGATTAGCAGAACATAAGGAAGACATTTCAAAGGGTAACCTCAACACCGCCCTAGCTCTAAGAACTTATGAGAAAAACACTAAGGTTTTTTGGCATAATGCTTGTATTATAAAAAATGTACAAGATCGTAAAACATTACCAACTGTTGAAAATATTGAAATCCTGAAAAACAGTAAAACAGATAATATTATTATTATCAGGCAAACGGATGGTCTAAGTAACACTTGGAAATATGCAATGCATAAAAATATCTAGTAAGTTATTTTTAACCCTTCCCCCTCCTTGTGAAATAATATAACATAATCCAACTTTTTTGGCTTCTTTTATTTATTTATTTATTTCCATTTATTTTAAAATATATATCCAAATTCACTTTTAAAATTACAAATAATATACAGTTATAAGCTCTCAGTTAAAGTGAAAAACAATTATTTATTGCAGAGACGTAATTTTAAAGACAGATTAGCAGAACATAAGGAAGACATTTCAAAGGGTAACCTCAACACCGCCCTAGCTCTAAGAACTTATGAGAAAAACACTAAGGTTTTAACACCAAATAACATACACATTATTACGTATAAAAAATAAAACGTAAATATATGTTTTATTATAAGTTTAAAAATTTTAAATGCAATAAAACTGATATAAAAAGAAAGATAAACATATAAATGCGTAATTACGATTATTGTTAATCGTAATTCATAACATTAATAATTACGATTAGCGGAAACAAACTAATCTTTAATTATGTTGTTAATTCTGTTCTGCTACTATTGAATTCTCGTACATTATTATTTTATATACTCAATATTTACAGAAATACTCGATTAGTTCGATTAGCAGAAATAAACTAATCTAATTAACATGATAATTCTGTTCTGCTATTATTGAATCCTCCCGCAGTAACAGAATTAACAAGATAATTAAAAGATTAGTTTAGTTCGATTACTCGATTAGTAGAAATAATCTATAAATATCAAGTATATAAAATACATAAAACAATAATAATGCGAGAGGATTCAATTTTATATACTCGATATTTACAGAAATACTCGATTAGTTTATTTCTGCTAATTGATTAATCGAGTATTTCTGTAAATATTGAGTATATAAAAATGCATAAAACAATAATACTGCGAGAGGATTCAATTTTATAAGTCGATATTTACAGGAATACTCGATTAGTTTATTTCTACTAATCGATTAATCTTGTAATTATCTTATTCATTCTGTTCTGCTACTATTGAATCTTCTCGCAGTATTATTATTTCATGCATGTTATATACTCGATATTTACAGAAATACTCGATTAATCGATTCTCTGCCGCATTTATATAAAACAGGATTTTTGCAACTGATTTATTTTTTCAGGTGGTTTTAACCGGTTCCGTAGAAACAATCTAAAAAAATAGTGAAATATAAAATTTCCAAACATTTATTATTCCTCAATTAGAAATTAGTTTTGGCAACATATCGTAAAAATTTTAACAAGAAAATTTTATAAAAATTAAAGAAAAAAAAAAATAATAATAATAATAATTATTAATCAATCACTGCAGCCACGTTTTACACAACTAGCTTCTAACCTATATGTCACGAAAGATTTTGAAATACAAATCCTATATTTTTCTTGACACGTCATACGCCAATTTTTGAGCTCTTAAAATTTCAATTAAAAAAAAAAACGAAATTATTATACAAGAAAAAATTAAAAAAATATCGCAAACTTGCTAAACAAAATTTGATCTAAAACTCAACCTTGAGATGTATTTACAAAGTACGAAAGATTATTATTAGGCTAACTACTGTACTAATAAATCCCGAAAAGGCTCAAAACCTGAACAAGTTCTTAATCAACATGCCGAACTTGTTTTTTTATTACATTATAGTTATTTTTCAGATCACACCGACACCTAAATAAAGTATGTCCTCAACACCTGATTTTTATCTATCTCGGTAGCAGCTGCTCTCTAACAGAATGAATAAATCATCATGAAAATATAAAAGGCAAAAAATATATATATAAGTGTTTATAATAATAATAATTAATGTCGGAATTGTCATATTTTATAAACATTCTCGTAACGTACATCTTCGTATACAAATCTGCAATTTTTGTCGATCTCGTATGGTTACTAACGTTTTCGACGATTGGTATGACTCTAACCTTGTAAATAAATATATTTAAAAGTTGTTTAACTACAGTAAAATTTATGAAATGGGACATGCCAAATGGATCCTGATCTTGGGGTTACTTCTGGTTAGGAATATTAAAAAAAGATTTGCATCAATGTCATACAGGAAGTAAAACGATTTTATTCGAAAACGATAAACCATTTGGAACATAACGAGCATTAATGTTTGACGTAATATTTTTTTTATAAAAAAAGAGCAGGAAATTTTCCTATGTGGATTAAAAGTTGGGGAATTACAAGAGTCTTTGTTTCTGGATTTAAGCATTTTTTTATGTAGGATCAGTAAATTCCCTCTCGAAATTGTTACCAGGAAAAAGATGGTCTTACGTGCGAAATAAAACTTCGAAAAACAGAATTGTGCATTCTAATCGTGTCTTTCGGTTCTCCGAAGCACGAAAAAGGGAATTTTTGCACATACGTCACAAGATCTAATTTGGCAACGTAAGAAAGTAGCAAAAGAAAACATGTGCCCAATGTCAAGTAAGCAAACTAGTTCGACTCGGAGCAATTTTATGACTTTTAGTAAATAAAATAATTCAATTCCTAAACAACAAAATTATGTAGAAGGTAAAATATGCGTTCGGTTCCACTATAAACATTCTATTGTTCTTCCCGTAGCTCCTTAATGTGCATATATATATTAATATGTTGTTATACGCTAAGCTACATACACAAACTGCGACCTTCGGATCTTGGCATGGTTATGTCTATTGATATTTATATATTATAAACATTTTACTAATGCGAATGTCAAGGACAGGCTAGGTAACATGCGAACAGCGTTGACGAATTACGCGCAATTAACTTATTACGCAAAAGCGATAACGTAATACGTAATTGATTGAGCAGATTATCGATTTATCATTAAAAGCCGGATAGAAATTCCTTTTTTCTCCTCTCTCGAGAAGTTATTCCAGCTTAATAATAGCAATTATATAATCTCTCCGCCTTCTTACGGGGATGCACAATATAAAAATCAATTTAGCAACGGTTACATAAGAGAATACTCAAAGATTCCGTGCTCCACTAAACTCTCATCATTTTTATGACGTTATGTCGAGTGAAAACTGTCATTAGAATTATATAAATGGGTTAATAAAGCACCGGAGGCTAAATTTAGCTGCTAAATCAATTCTTAAAACTATGAGACACATAATGGGTTGTCTATCTGTCCGACACGATTACGAAGGGCAATGGACAAAGTGTGTGTCTGCGATACGTATCTACGAAACTTATTCGATTGTGATCGTATCAAACGAGTTTTCAATAAAAGAAAATAATTTAATGGAACAACAACACACGACCTAATTTTAGATCATTGTCCTTTTTGTTCCCAAAATATTAAATGGACTTTGAACCCGTAGAAACGCACTTAATATAGCAATTCTTAGAGGAGAACGGGTACCGGTCGATCTTAACTGTTTTTAAAATAGTTCATTGTCCGGTTTATAATAGTTCATTACCGATCAAAAATAAATATTTTTATACGGTTCAATACTTTCTTGTTTATTTTTTTATAATAAAATTATCGAAAAGTTAATTTTTGCAGTAATAAAACTGCAGGAAACTTTTTCTTTATCGAAGAAGTCTTCGAGAGTTAGCGAAAATTAAGAGCTGTAATGTGGAAATTCTCATGTTTTTCTAACTTCCACAATTTTCTTTTAATTAATTTTTCAAGTGCTTTCTTTCCTCAATCAGTTTTAAGTAAAACTTCGTGATTAATATGTGACATACACAGGCGTGTTTGTTCTCACGTTATATTCTATCTCCATGAGAATAATCGAAAATATGGAGACGAAAGGAGAATATTTTATTAAATTACACCTTTAATTACGTGTAATGATAAGAATTTACAGCTGTAACTCGTCTATTTATTCACGCAAGTGGTCATTTAATATTTCCCACATACAACCCCTGGAAAAAAGTATGGAATAAAGATATGAATGCAGACATTTAATGTCTCCTCTCTCGAGAAGTTATTCCAGCTTAATAATGGCAATTATATAATCTCTCCGCCTTCTTACGGGGGATGCACAATATAAAAATCAATTTAGCAACGGTTACATAAGAGAATACTCAAAGATTTCCGGGTGTTGTCATACGTTAAATATTGGACGTTTGTGAAATTACATATAAACTTTCCAACTGTTTGAATTTATTTTTTGCCACCCCAGCATTTCGCTTCGCGACCCCATTTGGGGTCGCGACCCATAGTTTGAGAAGCGCTAGATTACTGGAATTACTAAACGCTTCTCAAAGTAAATAAAGCGTCACGATCGTCGCGTTGCTAAGACGCGTCGCATTGCATCGCTCTCCTATTTACTATCGGGTAATAAGAAAGCGATACAATGCGACGCGTCTTGGTAACGTGACGCGTTGTGTATTCGATGGTGATTGGCTAGTTTTAAAGGATTATAACTCGAAAACGATGCCATTATGCCAGTCTATGTTTTGTGCGCGGATAGAATTCGCCATCTTTCCGGTCTGACGATAATTTTATTAGCGGAAAACGGTTTTTATCTATCAAATATTTTTATATTAGAAAATAAAAAGTTTTAAATACTTCGTGACGCAATTTACGAACAACATATAATTTTCTTAATTGAATTTAAACTGATTTTTTGTTATTACAATTTGTTCGCTACAAAGTCTTGAACTGCGTTCTCTTATTGGTGGAGAATATTCTGACATCATTAAAAGTGTTAATTAACGGTATAGAAATATTTAATGACGTCAGAAGATTTTATCCAATAAGAGAGTGTCAGTCAATCTTTGTAAAAGGGAATATTTATATAAAATACTGTTACCATGGTGATTATAAGTAAACAAAATTATACTCTTTAGGTAGTCTTTTTCGATATAATCTATATTAGTTTAATAATATATAAAATTACATATTAAATATATGAATTAGTTGACAACATGCTTTTTATGATTATAAAATATATAAAATGATTTTTTTTTTGCATATTTTACGCCCCCCTTTCAATCAG
>AYEL01084732.1:0-43173 GCA_000484575.1 Olivierus martensii
TCTTTGAACAAAGAGGAAAGTTTATAGTTAATATGAAAACTCTTTAACTGGAGAATAAAACTCAGAAATGAATACATAAATGCATTAAGTGCTTCACTGATATATATCAATGCCTTACTTCATTTTGAGGAGCTTAAACTCTGATATAAACAATATCTTTAATTGGAACTTAGTAATTGTATCTTCCACATCAGAAAAATTCTCAAATTTAATTATGTTCCCACCATTATACTTAGAAATCATAGTTCTAAAATGAATTTGTTTCCAAATTAAATTTTCAAGTGGTTATAATTCCTCCATCTGTGAGGGCAGTTATGATTCTGCCCGATGCTGAAATTATTTATATAGCCAGAAATAGAATTAATACTTTTTTGGTTTTATAACTGTGTAGACTATTACACAAAAGAAACAGTTATCGACACAATTTTTATTATTTTCTATGCACAAATAATTGAGCTATGCCAGAAAGGTAAAACTGCATCCCTAATATTCTAAAATTTGAAGAGAATAGATGTAGTGTAATTTTTAAAATGCAGTTTTACTTTCTTATCAAAAAAATATATCACAGTAAAAGTTCTTGTAAGTTTAAATTTTAACACGTTCAGCTACATAATTAAATTTTTATCTTGCCATTTTGTTCTTTTATTTTTTTTCCATTACATTTGGATTAGCTGTCAATGGCATTAAAGTGGATTAGTTTCAATCATTTACTTAATACAGGGAGGGGTGTGAACTAGAAGTGGATTGGAACAACGTGAAGGTTATTAGAGGTGAACAAGATCCTAGAAGAGGGAGAGTTGCAGTTGAAAAAAGAAAAACAGATATTAAACCGGTCAATAAATTAGACCCTTCTACTATAAATAAAAATTTTTGCATATTTTATTCATTACGCTCTCTTCTTCACTGCATCGAGGTAAGGAAGAGACTATTTTACCCTGAAAGGATGTTTTGTAATGATTGTAAAATAATTTGACGATGCCTCGATTTTTTGATTTTGGCGCTCGATTTACGGTTTCATACTGCAGATATTTACTGTACATTAATGCATTTCGAGATAAGTATCGTTTTCGTGAGCGAATCGAATTCACGACGCGATATGTCGATAGATATCATCGTTACGTAATTGCTCGAGAGCCAAAACTCGAAACTGATTAATCGATTTATCGAATATATTAATTTTTGCATATTTTATTCGTTACGCTCTCTTCTTCACTGCATCGAGATAAGGAAGAGACTATTTTACCCTGAAAGGATGTTTTGTAATGATTGTAAAATAATTTGACAACAAACGTAATATATTCAAGATTCTTTTACTACTATTCACATAAATGCATCTATATAAAATTATCCTAAATATTGCACCACAGTTTATGCTATCGTAAATGACATAATGCCTATAAGATAATGCTGATATATTAGTCACCATGGGGATTGTTATATACAATGCCTGATATCACAAAAAAAAACCACCAGGCATTATAATAATTTATTTATTCGGGGATAAATAAAGTGAATTCTACGAATATCAGTATTATTTTATCGTTATGACGCAACAATGGTATTTTTTGTTATGACGTAACAATCTAACAGTTTTGTAGTTATGGCGTATACTTGATTTTTTCTTTTTTTTTAGAAATGTTCAGATAAATTATTTCAAAATATTTTTGTATGGTTTTTTTTTTATTTAAAGTTTTAAAGATTTTTTAAATTTTATCTTAGCTTAATGAAAACTAAGCTCGGTTTGTTGTTAGGTCTCTCAGAGACCGGATGTTAATGATTGTACACGTACCAAATTTTATAAATTAGGGAAAAATTTTTCATGCTTTATAATTTACGTCAGATTTAAGGCATTAGCATAAAACTCGAACCGTTCCAGGTATTTAAAAAAAAAGAAAAATAATAATGGGTAATAAAAACTGATCTGTTGGACACTCGAGAATGGGATGAGAATCGGGGAGCGTGTAAATATAATAGCATAAAACTCGAACCGTTCCAGGTATTTAAAAAAAAAAGAAAAATAATAATGGGTAGTAAAAACTGATCTGTTGGACACTCGAGAATGGGATGAGAATCGGGGAGCGTGTAAATATATATATACAAATTTGGAATGTCTCGCGCCCTTTGCACTCCCACGCTCGGTGACACTTCCTTGAGAGTGCAGTAGTCGATTTCATCACAACTGGGTGTAAAGATGAGTATGATAAAGATCAGGGTTCATTGAAGGATGAAGTTGTGCAGGTGGATGACCTCTAACAGTCTGTTGGATTTCTCTTACCACTTCGCGTAATTCTTCGCGTACCGCATTCACCACTTCTCTTTTAATCACTTCTATTTCGTTCACGGATAAGTGATTCATCTCGATAACATCTTGATATCCGGGAGGATTAAGATGAGTCGCTCTGAAAGACCTTAAGATGTCGGATTTGATGTTGTTCAGCTGTCCCGTATTACGAACGGTCTCCTTCTTCCTATCTTCTCGTAGCTCGTACCTGAAAAAAAAAATAAAATTTAAAATAATAATTAAGAGAAAATTATATATTTTTTTAAATTATTATAAAAAAAAATTAAGAGAGAAGTGGTGACTTTATCCGAGTAAAATAGATATCTCTACCCGTTGAAAAATAATATTTGTATCAGTTTTCATTCTAATGATAACAGTCGAAAGAGGTTTACATTTCATAATAATGATTAACAAAATGTTCATTTTACTTCACTCGATCAATCAGATCGAAAAGTGCATTAACACCGACGGACTTTAGACTGTTTTATTTTATTTTTTCTTGCATTCAAGTTATTAAATATATCGTCTACCTGAGACTAGATATGTCCTGCTTTATTTCTAAGAGGTCATCTTCGTTCACTCCATCTTGACGAAGCTGTTTCTTGGTATGATGAATGTAACGATTCACCAATCGCTTCATTATCTCCTACATAATTATCGTAAGAAAGGAAAAAAAAAAACACACATATATCTTTTTCAATAGTTATATAACACTTAATGTCACGTACGTGAATCGTGTAAAAAGTACAGGAGAGTAATTTTTTGTCACGTAACCGTTTCGCAAATTATACAGGGAAAAAAAAAAAATATTGTTATACTTTCTACGTACTGTAACTAGTTTACGAAGCCATTAAACGTGTAGAATTTTATAAAATTATTTAAAATTTTAACTGGTTTCACGTGTAGAAAAGTATCATAAAAAATTGTTTAGATATAATTTATATATATATATAAAAAATTAAATATGTTATGTAAGAAATATTAATCTAAATAAAAATCGTTAGAAATAAATTTTTGGTTCGATATTTATCGCAAAACGTTCTAAAGTCCAAACATTAAATTCAAGAGTCGCGTCATATTTATACGTCTCTTATCGAAATGCGCCTTTACTGCATCCATTATAAAGTCAGAAAAATAAAATATAAATAGGAAAACATTTCTATCGATAAAATATCTAATAACAGTTTCTTTCTCCTTTTTCTCCAGTTAAACGTTTATATAATTTAATCCAGAAACTAGGAAAATGCTCTTTTTATGAAATGTCGCATTTGGTTTTGACAGATGATGATTTATCTGCACAGCATCTGTCAGACGGCTCAAAGAATTATTGTTCAGACTGTTTAGTCTGACAGTTGAGAGACACACCAAGTGAACAGTCGACAGGTAGAAAATAAATATATACGGAGCCTTTTTCTTTTTGTTCTACTCGTAAATATCTTCTCCTCTATCGAATCAAACGTTTGTATATCAAAATATATACCTTTGAACGGCATTTATCGAGCAGATAAAAGAAGAAATACTTATATAACCGAACTATAAAAATAATAATAAATAAAAAAGCTGATTGGCATCTCGAAAAATATTATAAAAAACAAATTTTTTTCTTTTTTTATAACGTTTCCCTTCAATTTTCCTCGTAAATTATACTTAATGATATATATATAATAAAGCGAACAAAACTGGCAACTTGTTTATCGCCGTCGCCATTTTTTAACCTTTAAATTTGCGAAAATAACCTTAATAGTTCGGCAGTTACTTAAACAGCACTTATACCTTAGATCGATTTATGGCGAATTCGTAAATATATTTAACAAAATTATCGCCGTTTTCTTATAAAAATCGATTTTTTGTGATTCCAGCTTGACGACGATCTTAATCATAATTAAAATGCGAAATTTAATTATCGATTATATAACATTTTGAAAAGTCGATAATCGAACGGTGTCTCGATAAGTCGCGCAGATAAAGTAAAAAAAATAATAATAATAAAAAATGGTGCTATCGATCGAATATCTCGAAAAATATCGTAATATTTAATTAGTTTATAAAATGGGTTATCGAAAAAAAAAAATAATAATAAAATATTTTTACGGCGTTTTATGCACATAATTGGGTTTATAATACTTGTTAATGGGGCATTTAATGGTTTTTTTAACTCGTTAAAACTGTTTAAAGACGCATTTTTTAACCATAAAAATCCATAATTAAAAGTTATTTAATTAAAATTATATAAGAAACAAATTATTCATTAGTTAAAATAAAATAAAAAAAAAAAAATAATAAATTTTTATAAAATTTTTATTAATATTTTATTTAATAATTATTATTATTATTTTTTTTTAATAAACCGCAAATAGTCGGACTAATCCGGAAAATCGGTTTTCGGATTTTAGGTCGTGTAAGCACGTAAGCGTTAATTTTTCTCTAGGCTCTCATATCACTTATCGATATAATTTTAATAATAAATACATTAAATATCATGTTATAACGATAAAATATTATTATTATTATTATTATTATTATTATTATTGGAGAATACTTTTATTGTCAAATTGCGTAACAAAATCATTAAAGCAGCAAAAATTGCCGCAGATATGAATCTCCAGAGACATTATTATATCGTTACACAACGTCATATGTAACCAGAGAGGGGGGACAACACAGTTAATTAGACAAGACATAAAAAAAAAGGGGGGAAAAACGATAATCCCGGTTGATGTGTACAGGTACAGCAACAATATTCCGTTAGCGTACATATATATGATTTATTTAAGGACAGATGAAGTGTCTCTCCTATTGCGTAAAAGCATAAAAGGTAATAGAAGTATTGCGTCACAAAATCATAACGTAGTTGGCATGGAATCAACACTAAAACGGTCGAAATAGAAATTCTGTATACGTGCATTGTTATAATCCGCGTGTTTGGAAGACGACGACTTTAATTTAAAATACACGCAGATGCGGCTACTGCCGGTTATTATGTATTATTAATTAAATCGATTTAGGCATTTAAAAAAATAATAATAATACGCACGCTGTCAATTTCGAAGTGCTGCCAACTTTAAAATTATGCTAATTTATTATCAATATGAGCGTAACGAGTTTCTGTGGCACGACAACGATAGTTAAAAATCATCGATTATGTACTATTGTAATTAATTGTAACTCTCACCTGATAATTACTACCTATAGGACTTTTTTTCTCTGTGTTGCCTTTTTCGTTTTCTTTATTCTATATAATAAAACAACAATTAGAAAAAAAATTGTTTAAAAAATAAATAAATATATTACATCGCACGATAATTTTAATGTAAAGTGTATTATCTAGGCAGCAGATGGCGACACTTTCCGCTAAACAAAATTCGTTATAAATTTTGTATTTTTTTTAAATAAAATATTTTCGTATTAAATTAATTTTTTTCTGTTAATAAAAAAAAAAATCGATAGATTGCAGGGGGAGCCACCGTTTCGACAAAATGGTGGCTACAGTTAGAATTCAGGTGTAACGTTAGTAAAGAATGGTAAGCAGTAAAATTGCGATGCAAAAAAATTTATTTCGCATCTGTCTGATGAAATTTAAATCGAAAATTCAGATGAATAAAATAAAAGAATTTTTTTCTTTAGTTTTATTTATTCATCTGGACAAATTTTGAGGATTTGTGTCGGTACGGAAGAATAAATTTCCGATTGAACATCTGCTTAACCGGCGTTACGAAACGTTTACGAAATCCGTTCGTGTAGATTCATATGCACATTTTTTCGCAAATTTTAAGTTAAAAACTTGAAAAAAATCTGCATTATTTCTGACGATGAAAGTGTTAATATATCAGCAAACTAACTCGATTTTTTTTATATATTTCGATCAAATACAAGCCTATTTACTGATTCTCTCGTAGAACCGATACGCTTCCACACGCTATAGTTTGCATCCACGTTTCCAAGCGAAGCGTATAACACGTCAATAAAAATATCGCCAGGAGGTTCTACACGAACGATACGTTTAATACATCGCATCGGTTCTTTTAACACGAAAAAATAACTTTCTTGTCATATCTAAACTAATTTTTGGTCCCTCAGTTATCGTAAACATGTGGTGCCACTTAAAAACGATAACGCAAACTACAAAAACTATCGCGATGAACTAAAAAATTAAAAAAATGTGCGAAATGCAAGCGAAAATTTAATATGGCCATTTATTTAATGTGCAATAAACAGTTTTTAATATTAAAATTGTTATGTAAGAATTTTCTCACTCATTATATATTCAATAAATGTGATACGCTGCATGAATCCAAAACTAAATAATCAATTCTGTGCGGTACTCAAAATTTCATCACGGGTTATTATATGTTCGAGAGAAAAAAAATAAATAAATCGAAACTGTGTCTATATTAATGTCAAAGTCGATATGTATAAGCTAAATAAATTGGATTTTTTTTTTTTTTAATATAAAAACTTACTTTTGAATCGGGCATGTTTCCTATATAATTGACGTATTTGTTTTCGGGCTGAAAGCAGTAATTGGTTTAACATTGGTTACTGCAGGAGGCTGATAAAGCGGATTAAGTTGAGACGTACCTTGACAGACTGGCTATCGTAGGGAGAAGACTGACAGAAATGGTCGAAAAGTCGAGCTCCGAACTGTTTAACGCCTCGCAGTAAATAATATACAGATTTAGGACTGATGATAAGATTTAGCGGAGGAGGAAGTGTGGATCCTTCGTCGAAATAACCCATCCATAATTTGGAACGAGCGAATTTCCATTCGCGATCGGCGTGGTCCTAAAGAAATGATTAAAAAAATCGATTAGTGGAATATTTGCGTCAAATATCACGATTTTCTCTGTACCACACTATACGTTAAATTTATTTTATTTTTTAAATAAAAATACCTCAATATCTTGGAAGGATCTGCTCATCATGGCGATAAGCATGTTGATCATGACGGTCATGGCCATTATCATGTAAGCACCGAGCAAAGCGTGACCAACCCATTTGATGAATGCTTGATCTCTCCTAGAACTCAGTTCTTTGATGGGAATGACTCCGAATAGGGACCATAAAAGGGCAGTATAACTAGAATCGATACTGAAAAAATTATATAATTTTTATAGTTAAAAAAATACATACGATAAGGGCATAACGCAAACTTACGTCATAAAGGCATCGGAACTATTTTGGCAATTATAGGTGACGTTTTCACCGTTGACGATTTTAGTTTGGCAGATTTCCATGCTAGCATCGTAATACCAATACAGTTGGTTTAACCCGCAGGCAAACGAGGTGAGAATGAGAAAGAATATGAAGAGAAATTTTGCGATGTCGATGATCATGCAACCTAGCGATATCTGGAGAGGACCGAGATGAGGATTGGTTTGGAATAAATAAATAATCCGAGCAAAACTGAAGACGTTGGCCACGGCAAAAACTCCCTCCGCTATCAGTGTAGGATCGTTATTGGGCCATCTTGGTCTCTCCAAAACGCGTGGACCGTATTTTTCGCTATGAATCTGGAAGAACGCTACAGCTTTCAGTGAAAACGTGGCTAAGTATAAGGAGAGCATTATAAAATCTAACCAGTTCCACCACTGTCGGACGTATGCCTTCAGACCTTCTTCCCAAAGTTGTTTGCATTCTGCCCAAACCATGCCTAGAAGAATTATAAAAAACAAAGTCATAATTTCTTACTGTAAAAAATGAACCTAAAATATTAGAAAACATTACCTGTAACCCAAAAAAATATGAGCCATTCAACTAAGGACGGGAACGGACCTCGTATGTTTTGTCTCGTTCGTTCGCTTCCTTCTGTTCTGGTCGATGCGAGCACCAACAGAAGTAAAAAAAATCCAAAGGAGGCACTAAAAATATAACGAAGACATCGTTTATGTAACTGTAATCATAAATTATTTTGTATTCTACAGTTACATTCAAATGAATCGGTTTAATTCTGCAACGATATATAGCAACATTCGAATGAAATTCGCACTCGACTGATTCCCATGTACAGCTGATGATGTTAATTAAGGCAACATCTCGAGCGATTTAACGAGTTAATTACGAATTAAATTAAACTTCAGTTATTTGAGTTTCCCCCAAAGCAACTTTTGATACGTTTCCTAAAATTATTATTTTTGTTTTAAGTTAAAAAATTTTTCTAAATTCACCTGTGATATATAAACTTCATAAATGGCGATCGGACCAATCTACCCAATCTTGAGCGTGGGAAAAAAAGATAATAAAAAGCTATCAGAGGAACACAAGCGATGAGGACGAAGCAGAGAAACATCTTCATCGCACCGTTTCTTCTCCTCCAAACTGGAAGTCCTTTGTACCAAATGGAAGTCAGCAACTGTTGGCAATTTGGATGAGCTACAAACTAAACAGAATGTTCATTAATGATCGAATGGGAGGGGAGAAAAAACGAATAAACAGAAAATAATAAATACTTGTTTTTGTTCGTATTTGAGCGCTAGTTTTAAACGAGACAGTGTAAGCTTTTCGTTTCCTTCGTCGTCGCTCTCCGTATCCGAATCCGATCCTCTATTCAGTAGCGTGATCACCTCTTCTGTACTTCTACACAAATCCAGAAGATCGCAAGAATATTTCTTGCACTGGTTACTAAGTTCCAGATATATATCTTTAAATTCGTTTTCTTTGTGTGCTAAGTGTTCCAGTTCCCAAGAGAGCTAGCAAAGAAAAACAAAATCAAACGTCGGCATCTCCTCCTAAAGTAGCGATACTCATTACGAAAAATTCGATTGGCAGAAATTTTAATATAATTTTTTTATTAATCTTTTCTTTCGGTCGTAAGAAGTTATCTCTTGTTTTTCAGCCATAAGAAGCCACTCTCTGTTTTGGTTTTAATCTATAAATATTTTTTTTCGCGGTTCGTGGACAGCAAAAAAAAACAAACAGCGTAACGAGTATCGCTATAGAATAATTACACATTAAGCCAAATTACTTTAAAATACCGCCACCAGATGGCACCATTCATGCCAGAAGTTTGTTATTTTTAATTTTGTTAGTTAAAATTATATGGCAGATAAATTTATTAAATTATTATTACACTAGACAGCATCATTTAATATTCTTCCGTAATTGTCCAAGATTTGACACAATGCCATGAAAATAAATTAACATATCGTTTTATTTTTAGATAAAAAGTTTTATGAATTAAATTTTTATAATTTAATTTTACTTTTTTAAATAAAATTTCCATTGATTAAAAAATAAAAAAAGAAAACAGTATATGATCATTGCATAGTGGCGCCATCTAATAATAAATTATGCATCTTTTTTTTATGTCTAATAATCTAATTATTTAAAATTCTCTTATAAATACTTATATCATCAATTCTAATAATTAAAAAAATTAATCAATTTAATTAAATTAATCGTATATTAATTGTTTAAAATTAAAAAATAATCATTAGGCCTAAACAAAAAAAAATTTACTCGAGTTCTTAAAATTTATTAAGTGTTGCCACACTAACTTAATTTTAAATTTCATCTATTATTTAAAATAAACGAATTTTACTAAAATCGTTTAATATTCTATAATTTCGAATTTGTAATTAGTTTCAAGGTAGATACAATATTTGGATGTAAATCCATAGATTTATATGATAATTAAATAAATTTGAAATTATCCGAGATAAACTTTTAGGAATTAATTGATAATCGAAGAAAATTAGATACAAATTTATTAGTATCGGCGATAGACACGGCAATAAGGAATATCAATAAATTCGTGTTAAGTATGTTATTCGTTAATTATGATAATTTGTAATAGCGTGGTGTATTAAAATTCGACGTGTCACCGATATTATTAATATTAAAATTTATTTTTAAAGAAATTCTTTCGAGTTTCGGTACAGTTCGGCAATTGCGGGGGGGAGAATATTCTTTTCGAAAAGAATAAATTATCTATAAGAAAATTAATCTTGAAATTTTTCTGTTGGTGAAGTGGAGAATTTTATTTTCGACAATTTTGGTGTTTCGGACGAATTGGAAAATTTTATAAAAAAAAAAATCGATTTTTCTATTGATTGCGAGAATTTATGAAAAATCGGAATTTGAAACACGCGTTTTATAAACGCAAAATGTCACGTTTAAGCCGCTAAAATAAATAAATATATCTTGTTTTTATTTCTAAATTAGATAAAATCGTAATCCGTAAAACGTAAATTGTATGTTAAACCGTAAACCACTATGCAAAATGTCACGTTTAAGCCGCTAAAATAAATAAATATATCTCGTTTTTATTTTTAAATTAGATAAAATCGTAATCCGTAAAACGTAAATTGTATGTTAAACCGTAAACCACTATATATATATATATATTTTAATATTCTCGAAATTTATTTACGAAAAATTTAATGCATTATTTTTTTTTTTTAAACTGCAGTTTAATTTAGCATAAAATATTATTTTATGCGATGACGACTTTATTAAAATATTCCCGTATTAAATTTTATTCTATTTATAGAAATTGTCACGAAATCGAAATGGAATTAGCATCACTTAGAGTTTAAAAATATAAAATTAAAAAAATGCGATATAATTGGCGCTGCAATCGAATATTTTTGAATAATTGGCAATAAAACATCGTTATTTCAGTTCGGGCCCTCTATCGTAAAATTATGAATTTCAAATCAATATTAATTTTTTTTTTCTGTTTTATGTTAAATTTAAATAGTTGGTTATCTAAAGAAAGAAAAAATTCGGGGATTTTAAAATTATTCGTTTCAAATATGCTGTAATAATTGGTTTTGAAATTTATTTATTAAAATTATACGTATTATGTTCAACACAAAAGATTGTTGAAAGACTTTGATGGATATATCTAGACAGAATGGCGGAGTTTTTTTCCCCCGGTATGTAATCTAGCAGATGTATTTTCAAAATCTGTGCTGCGAAATAAGAAATTTCGGAAACCTTTGCAGTACCGGTACGCGCTTTTTTTTAAATGCTACTTTTCAGAAAAGAAGTGGATAAAAGAAATCGGTGACATTTACTTTCTTTTAAAAAAAATAATCTTTTGTGTGGCATAGATCAATACGGCAACAATAAGCCGCTTAAATGTGTGTATAAGTTAATACTATTGTACTTTCTCATTGTTAATCTAGCAGTGATTTTTATGGGAATTTCTTACCTCATACAACAACTTTTATTTTCGAATTTTTTTTTAACTTACTTTAAATGCCGTCAGAATGGGATCTTCACTAGTCAAAGACATCCAGGCAGGACTGGCGAGGGCTCGATAGGTATGAATTCTAAAGAGTGAATGTCGTAAACTATCTGTGTGCATGCCCTCGTGACATTTCTGACAAGCGCAGGACAGCTGATGCGGTTTTTCTATGACAGCACCACGCGATAATAGCAATTGGAGAATCTCGAACTGGTTGCAATGTGCAGCTAGGATGACGGGTGATATGTCAGGTGAATAATCGGAACTTTCTTCTCCTGGTGTTTTCGATTTTGACCAATCGTTCGACAACATGTCGCAGGTTATGCTCTGATGATTGATCAGCATCTCTACTATTTTATAAACACCTTCCCTGATGGCATACAAGAGGGCATCGCCGATCTTAACGTTCTCTTTCAGTAAAATTTCTACGATTTCCACATTTTCGTTATCTACTGCTATCTGTATGGCACTTCTACCGATAATGTCTGTACAGTTAACGTTGACGGGATTGGGGGGCTGAAGACATCTGATCATAGTCGGTTTGTCACCTCTCTCTGCCGCTTCTAGGAACAGTTTTTCTTTGGGATCAATATTATAACCATCTTTTAATGGTTCCAGGGGAATGGGTATACGGTATTGGTGGCCTGTTTAAAAATAACAATTGGTTATCTTTTATTTAACTTTATAAATTTCATAGAAGCATCTGTAATGCATAAAACAAGAATTACAAGAAGTTTTTTAATAACAGCATCGTTTATCAGGAAGTTCTTTATAGCACAAAGTATTAAAATCTTTTTTCTTTTGTATAAAAATTCAGAAAAAACAAAAGATTAAAATTAAGCTTACCTTTCATGTTTGGTTTCTCGCTAAAGTTCATGTGAAATGATGTTTGTTGAAGAAAACTTTCCTTGTTTTAACGTTGCTTTTCTTTACAGGTAATCATCGATCTAATTTTTTAGGCAAAAGTTATTAAAATCGGACGGATTTATTAAATGATTTGATCCAATCTGAAAATATTTAAAATTTATATATAAATTAAATTTGCGTTAAATAAAAAAATTATAGAAGATATCTACTGAAACCATAAAAATAATATACTGTTTAAAATATTGTAATTTTTATATAATTATTTACCAAAATATGTATATATATATTACTTCAGCTTAGTAGTATTTTATAAAGCTTTAAAAATACATGTTTAGACAAGCTGAGACATGTTTGAACAAGTACAGTATAAAAATGATATTACTTTATATATATATATATAGAGCAAAAGGCAAATTAACACCAAAATTATCAGGTCATCCCAAAAGTAATGTCATTTTTATGCTGTACTTGTTCAAACATGTCTCAACTTGTCTAAAAATGAATTTTTATGGACTTATTCTATGAAATATATATATTATTAAATTAGCAGTGGTTTACATCCTTTCAATATTTAATGCTACAAACGACATTACTTTGGTATGACTTGATAATAACAATGTAGCATTTATGGAAATATTTTTTAATTATTATAATTTTCATTGCTGTTAGCAATGGAATATTATTTTCATGCATTATAAAAGCATAATTTCAGTAGTTTAAAATTTTTATTGTTTTTGCTGGCATAAAATTGTTTGGCCAGGAATTTTTGCTATTATCTGCAATAGCAACCATCACAGTTATTGCTATAAAAGCAAGCGTGTTTATGTTGGAAAGTTTTAATACTATTGTATCAATATAAATATTAGAAAAAAAAAATACTGAAAGTATTTTTTCCAATATCTCGAGATGAAGTTACACTAGAGAGAAGCCATACTATCTATTTTATTTCTTTCGCCTGAAAAAAGAAAATAATAATAAATATCGACGTCATTACGATAAAAGTATCATGTGAAAGAGAGAATATCAATTTTCTAAATTCCTTTGACCTTCACTTTTTGTTTTTATTGGAATAAATCCGCAAGATTGTTAATCTTCCGAATCTCCAAACGATTAAAATCGATACTTATATATATGTTTATTATTTTAATGTTATTGTAAGGATATGCCTTGAGTAGATAAAAATAAAACGACTTTTTCGTCCTCTAAAAGACAAAAACTCACTTAAACCTGATTTAATTAGATTCTTGCGGTGTTCTAAATTAGTGAGTAGATAACCATCGTCTACTTTATCAAAACAAATCCCTTTTAATGGATATACATGGTGTAATGCTCTCTAAATAACACGGAATCAATAACACAAAGATGGTGGCCATTGTAAATTTTCCAAATAACAAGATTGTCGCTCCGGATGAGGTAACCATAGTAACAGACAGGTTCAGAAGCGTCAAGGTGGAGAAGAGAAAGAGAGAGCAAGAGTAATAACATCATGTAATGCTGACATCATTAACAAAAATAATGATAATCATATTAAACATCTACCGCAAACATTATTCTTTGTGCAGTTTAGAAAATTTTCATGTTTTTAAACTCTTTTGTTAGATTACTTTAACAAAAGAGGAGGAGGAGAACGTCAGCTTTTTTTTTTCCTTATTTTTGTGGGGGATACTCAGATGTAAAGTGATTAAAAACTTTTTTCTTTGGACAAAATCTCTTTCGAGTCGTTTCTTCGCAATGCTTGACAGTTACAAGATCGGAACAAATGCAATCGACAAGATCAGATATCAAACCATCGATCAATTGTTTCCCAGAGCAGGTGGAAGAAAAAAAAATCGAGTTACAATGTTCAAGTGACGTCAGGAAGATAGCTTAAAACCAAAATAAAAATAGACTTTCTGTTATCCATTAGCCAGAAGAAAATGGCCAAGAATGGATGTTGAGAAAAATCAAAATCCAATTTGTAAGAATGTTATATAGTTTCCATTTATCATATTTGATTTTGGTTATTTTCTCGATGACACTTCTATACATCTTCCTTATCAATTTGAGTGAATTCGATTATTTAAAATAAATTTAATCCCTCTGGCTACTCTCGCTCTTCTTTTCGTGTCCCTGTAAACTTTACGGAATTAATTACGACTGTTTCTATATTTATAACTCAACCTTCGGGGGAGATTTAAGAGTTTGCACAAATTTCAAAAAATCGAATTATAATTTTTTTCTTAATACCGTTTAAACTGCACCGTAACAAATCTAGAAGCTTGTCGGATACCAATTAATAATATAATAATCAACTACCTTTGACATTTCGACTTCTCTCCGACTCAACTTAAAATGTACACAGATATTTTGAACGGAGAGAAGAGTAAGAGAGATTTAAATATAGAAAAATATCCGGAATTTTTTGTTTTACAGAATGGAAAATGAGTTCAGTTACAGAAGACAAAATTAACAGCACGGAACAATAAACGAAATATTTTTTTACAGCGTACAACGAATTCATTACGCGAAACGGTTAGTTTAATGGTAAAATTCCTCGCGACATAACGAAGACAACAAAAAAAGTAAATTAATCTTTTAGGAAAATCTTGCATTTAAAAAAAAGATAAATAAATTACTAATTAGCTTAAATGGCGCCTGTAAATCGGACAAACGTTTAATACGCCATGTGTTGCAGTGAACCTCCATTAGATGATTAACAAAATGTTGAATGAATCTTGATGATCCTGTTTTGTAATATTTATTAATGATTATTATTATGGCGAGTACATTAGCATTAGGTTGTTACAGATAAACTTTTTCGTATACATTCAATAAAAAAAAATCGAAACGATTCGATTCCGATTTTTGTTTTAGAAATTTAGATTAATGATAAATATCGATTTTCCGTCGTTTTTACCATTTCTGTTCGCTCTTAATAGATAAAATTATTACACGAGTTCCGCTCTTGCGATTTTAATATATATATATATATATCTCCATTTACTGAAACTGTGAGAAGATTTTAAAGCCGGAAATCGAAAATTTTATTAAAAAAATAAAAAAGTAACTCGTTAGAATCTTTCTTAATAGTCTCGGCTACGCCCAAAATAGACGATTACATGCTAAAAATGTCGACGAAACTCCGCCTGTTTGGGAATGACTACAAGTCCATCGATTAACTAAACGTTTAAAAATTTATCGTCTTTAGAGCCATAATTAAGTTTTGATAGACAAAACATAAATAATCTTTTCTAAGAATTCTCCAGTTTAATCTTTACTTAAAGACTTTCTGTTTCGTTTAAAGAGATACGTCAATTATAAATCTTCGTAAAAGTTACAAGTTTTGACACTCCAAACAAGATCAGTTGATCTAAATGGAGTTTAAAACATTCGACGTCAAAGATTGGGAATGAATCCATCAATCCAGATGGGATGAGATCGCCGAACATAGTTGCCATGACGACTATATCTTCCAATTGTTTGCACTCTTTCGCTAGGGAGGAGATGGCAGACATCAACAACCCTATGTCAATAGAGAGATGATTACAATGCGATAAAGGAGTTTTTAACTTCTTTCCTTTATCGGATCTGTAAAAGGAATTTAAACAATCTCCTTTACTGAATTTTGTCAACGTAATACTTAAGAAAACACGCCATAATCTATCACCTAATATCAAATTTGTTTGAACAAGGATTGATTTACATATGACGTTTTATCGCGTTAGAATCGAACGAAAACTATTCTTAAGGAAAACATTTTCACTAAATTTGATGCGGGGAACATATTTTAATCGTTGATTTATAGATTAAAGAAAGTTTTTAAATCTGTTCTTCTTCCGTTTAAATAAAGATTAGTGACATTTATCTTACCGAATTGTGTTTAAATTCGATTCCAAAGTGCAGAGTTTCAATGGAGAGAGAGACAACTGACAAGAAAACTGTTCAGACGAAAAGAAAACCATCATGTATCAGTAAAAATAAATCCCAAACGATAACAAATTTTTTTTTTTCGAATTTTCTGAAAATTTCCACTGGGGGTTTCCAACTTCCGAAACCCCCTAGTGGCAATTTTAAAATTAAATTGTAATTAATAAATTTTTTAAAATAATTACATTAATTACAGTTTAATTCTAAAAATATCCAGTAGGGGGTCGTATATCGCTAGAATTAACATTTCGACAATTACTTCGGAGAAACAGATGCCTCTTTCGAATTTCCTAACGAAACATTAACAATTCTAATGCTAAAAGATAAAATATCAGCACTTCTGGAGTATAAAGAAAAGTTTTTTTTTTCCACCACGTTAAAAAATTGCAAACGGTAGCGAAAGAAAAGCCGAATTTTGATAATTCCGCACATTTTCGGCTCGAAGCGATGCAATTTTTATTCGATTGCGAAAAGATATTACGGTTCTTTAAACTTTGCTTTTTCGAAAAATTCGCTGCACAAAATTTACGACTAACTTAAATCTACCGAAAACTTTCCGAGAGAGTATTATTAAAGATAAAAGACTCTCCGCAAGTTAAAAGCTTTGCATGTATGAAATGGGTTATGCTCCGCTCATCACCATAAACTCTTTTGAAACGTCACACAAATGCTCCACAGAAAATTTTTCTCCGATATTAACCCGTTGGCATCGCAACAATAGATAGCAACAGTAAGTGTTACACGGTGCAACACTTACTGTTCCTTATTGAAACCATAAATACTTCGAAACGGAAGAGTACTAGCAATTTATTGCTAGTACTCTTCCGTTTCGATGTATCGCATATATGATCGTTAATCATTATCCGTAAGATAGTATATAAACATTTAAAGTTCTAGCAATATGTAAATGGATTTTTAAGTTTATCCGAAAGAAATTCTCATGAGATGCAACATATTTTTGCATGTTCTTTCACAACTGCAAAGCGTATTTCGGTCGTAAGGTCCGAGTTACCGTCAATCAATAATTTACGAGCGCTGTATTATGCATTATCCTTTCTGATGAATAATTTATTTTACTTTATCTCTCAAAGATTACGGGAGGAAATTTCCAGAACCACAATAATATTTTTATTCGTAAAAAAAAAGTTTTATTTTTGCGAGTCGCATGCAAAACACGTGCTGCATTTAGAGGTGCCCAGATGCTGCAAACGTGCGACAATTACTGTAGCACGTGTATGGCATACGTTCGATTTGGCACCAGATCGAAGGTATGCGATGCACGTGTCGATAACACCTATCGTTTAAATATTACTCGAATGCCACGGATTCCATCGCAAGGTTGAATCACACACACACACATCTTTATAAAAATAGTCGGAAAGATTTATCGATTTGCAGAACGAAAAAAAAAAAAAAAGAGGAGTACAGCATACAAGTGGTTACTCCTTCTATTTATAGACCAGAAGAGAAAAATGCCTCCGCCCTTTTTATAACCTACGTAATCTCTTAGACTAGACTCACTCGTCTTTACGGAAACAATTTGTACAGTTATGTATTCCCGTCATCTTTTCCTCTCACACCCTAGCAATAAGCAATGGGTTGAGTCCCTTTCAACCTCTTCCGGGTACAACTTCTACCAAATGACGTTGCCATGGTTATCGATCCGGATCCATCTGAACCCTAGAGATGTCACATGCCACATGCCACAACATCCCGATCCCCTAACGGTTTCTTCGATAGAATTAAACGATAAACCATTTTTAAAAAATACACGACGATGGGGAGAGGGGAAAAAAAATATAATGCCTTCGTAAAGGAGCTTTAAATTTACAAATAAATTTTTTTAACGAATTAAACTGAATGCCTGAAATTTTAATTACTGTTTTAATTAAATCAATTTAATTGGATTTGTTTTTTTAAAAAAAAAGAGAGAGAGAGAATAGCGGATAATCGAAAAGAATGAATGACGTCAATGGGCAAAATTAAACGTCGGAGTGGCATTCGTCGCTAGTTTAATAAATAACTGTAATATTTATTAATTTTAATTGCAATTATTGATTTTTTTAAATATATTTAAACTTTTTAATGGCGAAAAGAAACCCAAAAACATCAAATACACTGGAGGCCCTATATGTTATTTTTGGATCAATAATCTAACGCGTGTTATTCATATAGAGGGAAAAAATGCCGACATTTCGAAGGAATTTATTCTTCTCGATATTTTTATGGTACCAAAGAATTTTTAATTAAAATTTTATAATTTTCCAGTGATAAGAATCGAAAATTTTCGTCGTCCTCCTCACAAAAACCTTTCGTCCTCTATGACATTACCTATCTAAACAGACTAAAAGAAGGTAAATTCCTGGCCTGAAAAATGGCTCAAAAGGATGAAGATCTCGGTATAATGGGATAGGAGATAAATCAGTGTGAATATAAGAGTTATATGCAGCAAAGAACTTTGATGCATTCACGTATCGTGGCCATAAAATATTCCCGACTTGATTATTCCGGCTTTAACTGCTATTTATCCATTCAATGCGAAAAAATATTAGAATATTTTCCAAGTTTTATTTTTATGAATATGGTTATTTTTTTTTCGATACTGTGCCGAGGGCATTCATCCGGTTAATGATATCGGATATAAAAATATATATTCACTCATTTGACTAAAAGCAATTTTATTCTAGTTTTATTATTATTTCTTCAATCCACGTATCGTGACATTTTTGACTTCTCGAAGGCATAAATTACGCGCAGTTCTTTCCTAAAATATATTATTAAAAACCTCCATTGAGATTTTAATTTCCCCAAAATCAATCTAGATACGTCCTGAACAATTTATTCTTTTTTTTAAAAAAACTGGACGAGTAAAAAAAATGTGGAACTTTTAGTTCTGTTTAGCTTCAGACTTAGAAGTTCCACAGCTTTCAAACTTCGAATACGATTTTATGTCATCATTAAAAATATTTTTGGTATAATTCTTCCAATTAAGATCCTTCTTAAGAAACAAAAATATTGAAAAAAAAATCAGTTTTTTTCATTAGACGACATGCGTTAAAGCTAAGATAAGATGTGAAAGTAATGTAAGGAAACCATAGCTCTTAAGAAATTATGTGCAATATTTTTAGAAAATTTTTATGTTTACTTAAGAAAAACGTTCGCATGCAATCTATATTCAGCAAAAAATAAATAAAAAGTTTTTAAAATATTATCAAAACAGTGCCGAATATCCAGATAATTCATTACATCCCTTTAAACGCGATTGAAACAGCTAAAAACTGTGCTAGATTTAACACGAAAAATCTTGTTTAACTTGAAGAAAAATTGATTATCGACTGTTTAATACCTGTAAACAATATTTTTTGTGTGTACAATGACGATGATGCAAACAGTTGGCATTTGCAACCTTCGAGTGTCGAATTAACTGCGACTGTTGCTATCATGTTTTCTGAGATTAACAACTCAAATTATATATTAATATGCGAAGAGATAAACAAAATAATATTGATCAGTATTTTCATCTCGGTGTAGCCTCTTTCGTATTACAATTTAGTTGCGCTTAATCTTCCGACTTGGGATCGCTTCATATACTATTTATAAATCACTGAACGTAATTACTGGGAGCAGTTCGGACTGACAATCTTAATACCAACTTAACCAAATTACAATATTAAACATTAATCATCGCATCAACATCGATCGCAATCTAAATTATAATAATTCTTGTTTTTTTAACAAACAACAAAATTTTTGACATTTTTAAAATTGATAACGATGGCCGGATCATCTGGAGACTTAAAAATTATCATTAATCAAACTAAGATTGGCATATTTTAATTGTGCAAATAACCCTTAATTATCTCGAACGTTGATTAATGAATTGGTAAAACTATTTATGAGGGATTTTACTTCATCATTTTAATATATAAACTTCGGCTTCCGAAGTCGGAGTTGGTGTGTAAGGGAACACAAAATGGGAACAATGCCAAGTGAAAGATCCACGTGCAGTTTTAAAGCACCTGGATCCGTTTTAAATGTAATTCGACGTCTATCGGAATTTTTAAAAAGGAATAATCGCACCGTAGGAATCTACGCGTGTTTCAAATATGAATCGGTATAGATCGCTCCACCTTAAAAATGTTACACGGTCGAACGTTAATGATACGTTTACCTAAAGGGGCGGGGTGATTGGGGCGAGGCGAGCGGCGTTATATTTATAACCATAACTATACTCACCAGCGTAGAAAAGACCAAAACAGAATGGAAGAGTGGACCATGGCAGGTTTCAGCTCCCTCCTCTTCTCTACGGTTACTGGCATCATCTTCGTTCTATGCTCACCCTGCCACCTGGAGGCAATAATTCTAGAAAGAGTTTCGGGCTTTTTTATTATTTTTGAAATAAAATTTCGTCAAAAGGAAATTGAACTTTTTTCGCTATTAAAGATTTATACAATTTCTGAAAGGTTTTTTAGTCTCCAGTTTTTCTATAGCGAATTTTTATTCTGTTTACGGCGCTAAAGGTAACGTTTCGTTTCTTATCCTCAACCCGATCTTCAAATAAACTCGTCTGCTATAAAGTGTCTCCAGTAGGTAGATTTATTATAGTCTATATTATTTTTAACATATTTGATTCGGTAATAAAAACTACAGTGTAGAATTAATTTATGTCTAAAATAAATAACACGAAATTTTATAGAAATCGAAAACTCTTTACTACAGAATAAATTTAGAGATAAAAGTATAAGTAATTAAGTCTTGAAATTAAGTGCCATCTGTTGATAAATTTATAAATTATTATAAGACTTTGATAGTTTTTTTTTTTTTTTAATTAACGGAAAATGTTTGTTGAATTATTTTATGTACATAAATTTTGTTTTAATTTTTTAAAATATTACATATTTTTATTAAAATTCATATGTTGTTTTGTATCACACTTTTTTTTAATGCATTCATGATTTTATGTTACATAAACGCCACCTATAAGTAGTTTATATAAATTGTTATTTTTGCAAATTTTTTTTTTAATAATAATTCAATTTTTCTTACCACACCCTTACCTAATGGCTTTTTCATCGTTTTAAATAAATCAAAAATTTATAATAATAATAATAATATATAACTTCCAAAGCAATTTTTCAAAAGAAAAAAAAATCTAGCATTTAGGCTTATTTAACTTATAGACTCAAATCGAGTTCGGATTGTATTATTTTATAATTAATCGTTATAAAATTTTAATATTTTCGTATCACGTTATTAAAATTTAATTAGTATTTATTCTCGAACATTAATTAAAAAATAAAAATAAAAATAAATTTTAAATACGAAACTTTCGCTATATTAAAATTCGTAAGCAGACATTTAAGTGGATATATAATTCGACCGAACTGTTAAACATCATTTGCTTTACAGATCGTGACGTGGTGTGTTTATCAGTACAATTCCGAACAACATAGACGAAACTTTCTTTTCTCTTTCTTTCATTCTCGTCTTTTAGATTAATAAAAATAGCATTAAAACACAAGCACGTAATCTCCTTCGAGTAAATATATTGAATAATTGATGAATACTGTAGTTCCTATTAAATTAGATGGTACTATTAAATTTATCGAATTATTTTTTTTTTTTATTATTTAAATTCTAATTTTATCATCTCGATTATTATTAAAAAAAAAAAAAAAAAAACATATATATAAAATATGGAACGGAGAATGAGATTGCAAAATATGTCAAAATCTCAGTTGTCACCAAGTGAGGTCATCTAATTATCCTCACTCCTGATTACTTGTGTCAACTTGCATAGCAATATCACAAAGTATAGGTATAAAATTATTTTTAATTTTTTATTCATATTATAAAATCAATATTCAAATAATTCGACATACACATGTAAGCATGGTCAACCTTTTATGCACCATCAAAAATGCACGTGGGCTGCTGGTTGCCGATCCCTGGCTTAACCATTGTTTAAGACAAAAGTTGATGTTAGAAGTATTCAAATGTATATCTTTGAAATATATATTTATAATTAAAGAATAATAGAAAATAGAAGCAATTTATTATCAAAATTTAACAGTAGGGAATTTGTGTTCTGTTTTAAATGTAATAATAAGTCCATTATAATGTTTGGAAGCCAAAATATTAACCCACAGCAATCGTGCTGTATCATTTTAATTTAACTCTAAATACTTAAAAATGAATGAGTTACAAAATTAAAATATGGAAAAATTTGTCTTCCTAACTTTGTTGTGACCATCAGTTGCACTGAACTAATTTAGCATTGAGGTCACCATTTTTTAATATTAAAATTCCATGTAACATTTGATATTGTGCACTTATGTTTTGCATTGCATAATAATTGTCACTAGTTTCTAAAAATAGTTTTGTCATATTTATGCTACATCATCCACAATGTGAAGAGCATCAATTATTTTTTTTTTTAGTAGTGAATCACTTGATTTTTATAATTTATTATTAATTGACTATTGATTCTTTTTTTTTTATTTTTTAAAAACCCTATGCACTCCACCACCTAGCAAATGCTAGATAAGTCTTGATTCTTTTGCACTCCTCCTTCTCGCACTACAAGACAAAATTTAGAAACACATGATTTTGTTTTTTTATACTAAGATTAAGAAAAAATAATTAAAATATCAATTTTTTTTATCTTCATTCTTTTATCATAAATCCAAAAAATTTCTTTAAAGTGAATGTTTTAATAAAAATGTTTTAATTAACTCTAATTCCAATTTAATCCAAATCATCTAATCCATTTGTCAATTTGGACCACTAAAAATTTGTTCTCATTCAATCTCTTGTCTGATTTGTTGTATCATGTTCTATGTCTCCTCTTTAGTTTGTTTACTTTTCTGTTCAGTTATCTTGAACTAATAAACTATAATTTGGGAAAGTTTGACCCCTTGTAAAAAATATGAATTTGATGTTTTTTCTCACAAAATTCAATAAAGTAGTTTCATTTAAAAATTTAGAAGGTTTTTAATTTATCAGAGAAATAAAGAAGCCAATACCATACTTGATGATCAATACGGAAGTCAGTGTCCTAGATTATGGCTGGAAATAGTCAACTGATTACAATATCAACTGATTGCTTGTTTACATAAGTTTATCATTTAAATATTTTATTTTCTTTAAAATATAATATCTGCAGTTGAAATAACTAATTAGTAGACCCAGGGGCATTTAACTATTGATAAAAAGTGTCCAAGGTCAATTACTTGACCTTAGGCTATAGGCTAGTTTCATTATGTTAACTAAGAGAGCATCCAATCTATCTTTGTTTAGAAATGCTAATATAACTTTAATTTTGCCAAAAATAATTAAAACTAATGACTTAGAATGACTAAATAAAGAAATAATTCATCTGCTGTTTTTAAAAGGCACTGACACACAAATCTTGACTAAAACAATTGTAAAATGTGATAATTTATCACAAATTAGTGCTAAATCTAGTATGTACATAGTACAGTGATTGTTGCAAGTACAGATTACAGCAATATTTATTTATAAAAATTAATTTTTACAAAAGTTATCTTTTCAATAAATATTAACCTTTTCCGCTCCAATGCCTTGGTAGCCAAGACAAGTGCGCACCGTCGTCCGCTTTCATATGAATCAAAAATATTTTCCACAAATTATTTTAAGAAAATAAATGTCTAGTAAACAGTTATTTTATATGTATAGTAGAATATTGTAATTCAACCACCAGAAGGGAGAGTGTGATGGTTTATTTACATAAGGTATTGGATTAGGCTTATCCAAGGGAATGCCAACCATGACCCCCTCCAATTTTTATATATGTTGTATTAATGTCCCACAAACGCATGATAAGTAATGCAATGCAACTCTGAAGCATTCCTGAAAAAAGAGATTTAAAGTTTTCTATGTTTTTACATACTGATTGATATTAGCAATTTAACAAGTGCTGTTGTAGTGCAATATATTTGCCATTTGATTACTGTAATATGTCATCAGAAGGATTTGAGTTCGAGTCTCATCTTTTATTTTAAATTTTTTTAATCGAAACTGAAATGGATTATTGTACAGTATATTTTTATTAATGAGAAATTACTATTTTGTAATTATTTAATTTTTTGCTATGCCCTTTAAACATTTCTATCACAAATATTAAATGCATGTATAAAGGAATGTAATTAATAAATAAACTTTTTTACACTCAATATTTATTTTAATAAATACAGGTTATATTATTATCGGTGACTGGGATTCTCTTTAATCACTATAGTTGATGTGCATCTATTTAGGTGATACTCATCATAAAAGCATCCAAAACAAAAAATTGTTTTACAATATGCACATTTATTGATGAACATTCATTGTTTTTATACCAATTAAATGTCCCTGTAATTAAACTGATGATTGTATATGCAATATTCACATCAAAGTTAATTGAATGAAGACCTTTATTTTTAAATGTCAATGAAATATGTTTCCTACCTCAATAGTGAAAACACTGTATGCTTATAGAATTGTAGGGTTCATAAAATGTGCATATTGTAAAATAATATATAATAAAAAAAAATTAAATAGTTACAAAATAATATTTCTCATTAATAAAAATATGTTGTTCAATAATCCATTTCAGTTTTGATAAAATTTTTTTAAAGACAAGACTTGAACCCATATCATTCCCATCGTTAATCAAAAGCCAAACGTATCACACTGTGACAGCACTCATTAAAGTGTTAATATGAATCACTATATAAATAAGAAAATTTTAAACCTTTTTTTTTGGGAATACTTGAGAGGTGCATTGTATTACTTTATAATGTGTTTGTGGGAGGGTAGTACTTTAAAGCCTATTTTCTGAGTAGTTGTTTCCAAGAAATTTTTGATTAGTAATTATACAAATTATAATCTGTATACTAAGAATTTTCACATAGAAAAATGTAATGTGATGTTATAGCATTTAAACTACTTGCAATAAAGATTGAAATATTGCTTAACTCTTCTATAATGTTTAGTAGTAATTAACAGAAAATTGGTTATTTTAAATGTATATAATGTAGTAAAAATAATTTTTTTCAAAACCTGATAACTGATTTATTTTTATCAAATATTTATTTCATTTGATGATAAACAAAATCAATGAAAATTATTTTGTATTTTTATTGTATATTGTAGATTAAAAATATTTCACATTTTTATATATAAAGTGATGCAACTTTTGACAAATATGATAGTCCTGAAAAGGACTGTTAATTATAAATTATAATTATTTAAAAAATAATTGTTTTATGTTAATTAACAGAAAGAATTTTTCATCATCGAATGGAAAGAATTACTGATTTATCAAAATTAACAATATTTTGAAATTCTCAGTCTTTCCTTACCAGTTGTACCAAATGATTGATTTTACTTTTTAATAATATGCATGATTTTTGTACTTACACTGGTGGCTTCAATAATATATATCTGACTTTTGACTGACAACAAAAGCCGTTTGTTTAACTTTTTGCTTTTAAAACATTGATGAACATGATGATAAAATCTTTCTTTGATGATTAATTGATTTGTCTGCACCCTACAGTTGGCTCGGTCTTCTTCATAACCAAAACAGTGATGTCAAAAATAAATGTTGCTGTACCTCTTCCATTGCTTGGATAATGATTCAATAAATATTTGCTTCTCATTGATTTAAAATAAAGGGAAAACTCTTAATATACTGAATATAGAGGACTTCAAATCAGATTTTTTTGAGAATAACACTTTTTTCCTGCAGGATTTGAATGAGATCAGAAGTGTGTAATTAATTAGCCCAAATTAAATAAATTTAAGAATATTTATTTAATTAAAACTTTTTAAAGTATAGAATATAAGTAATTCTAAAACTCTCTTATTTATATTATATTATTTTTGCTAGGAAAAAATAAAGTAGCATGTTTTAATTAAAAAAAATATGGATTAATATGTTGCAAGAAATAACACAACTAAAATAATTTATATATAAATTTCTATAATTAAAAAGAACAAATATATTCTCAGTAACTCTTCAAATTCTATTGTATTATGAAATTTTTAAAATTTTATAAAATGCTAATTTTTTAAATTATTAAGTTTTATTAAGATAGGTATTTTTAATTGAAATAAAACTGTCAATATATACCATTGATTTTAATTCATTTAATTTAGAAACCGAATAATTCCCAAAAGAATCAATGTAAGAGTTGAACACATACAGCATTCAAAATGTCGTCAGGATTTCATTCAGCGCATGAAAGATAATGAACAACGTAAAAAGGAAGCAAAAGAAAAAAAGATTAGAGTGTGTCTTAAGAGACAGGTAAATAAAAACAACAATTTATTTTATTGTAGTTATGAAATATCTAACTTAACTTCATATTCTTATAATAAGAAATAGGTTTGAGATTCCTTTTTACATTGAAATTAACTGTAGTTGGAAAATTAAAAATACATAATGATTTTTAATATAAGTGTAACAATTTTGAGACCATGCCTGCTCGAAAAGTAAGATTGGCAATTGCACACATTAATCATTATTAATATGAAAATTTTATCAATATAATTGTAAATTAAATTTTTATGATTTTGTTTTTTTTTTTGTACATTTTATTTTAAAACATATTAATAACAAAATTTAAAATACAGTAGGTCTTTAGGTGGTTAATTCATCCAAAAAATTTGTTGACCAGATGGATGCATGATATAAAGCAGTTATCATCTTGGAGAATCCAAGTTTCATACCTCCAGTTTTCAAGAGGGTCAGCCTCATTGAACCCTATCCTTGAACTTTCTGTTTAACCCTATCATAGGTATTGGCCAGTCTGTGGTGGACTCTAAAAGAGAATGTATAGTTATAGAATATATCGTGTGATAAGACAAAATAACTTAGTCAAAAAGTTTCCATATAAGTTGAAAACTGTATACATAAATAGACACATTAATAAATAGAATGGCCAAATAAAATTTATTAGTATACTTAAAATTTAAGCATAGATTAAAATTTTTAAAGCTATAAGTGATATTTTTGCAAAAGAGTAAATTGTTTAATGATTTCTCATGTTTTATGGGAGGTACCCATAAAACGCAAGAAATTATAAATGTATTGTAATTGGAATTTTTGTGATGTGTATGTTAAAATTTTCACTGTATTTTTTCTATATTTTATTTTTTTATTGAATGTTTTTAAAATGTTTGTAAAAGCATATATGAGTTTTAATCAATCTTTCATTTCAATAGTCAAATTTGAAATTTTTATGGTATGAAATGAATTTTTGGAAAAACCATGCTATTGTTTGACATTTCACCTATGATAAGAAATATGGGTTTTATTAATAATGGTTCTTCAGGAAATATATCCATAATAGCAATTTTCCTATAACATAAATTTGCTATTAAAGTGTATTTGAAGTACTTTTTTTTGTTTATTATTATAAGTTAAGCAGAGTAAAGATGAAAATTTTTATTAAAGTACAATGAAACCTGTTAAAATGACCACCCTTTGGGACCGACCTGACTGGTCACTTTTCACAGGTGGTCACTATGCAGGACAATGACCCTCCCCGTTCCCCCAAAAGAAAACAACAGATTATTTCAAACTGCAAAATTATATTATTGAGTTGTCCGGAAAGTTCATGCGTTTTTTTAGTTGTTAATTGGTGGCACTAGAGTACTAAAAACGTGCAAGTTATTATTTAGTTTAGTTGTGATCTTGAAAAATTACACTGTGTGAGGAAGTTAACTTGGACCTATCCTATTTTTATTTTATTATGCACTCTATTATTTATTTATTGTTATTTTCCTATATGCTAACGTATTATATTTTAGTTTAAAAGTTAACTTACTTCCACCTTCTCCGTCGTAATTGACAATCATGTGATACGGAGTCGGAACCTGTATCCGGAAGAGCTATCCCAGTTAATGATGTCGGGGAACTTTATAAACATCTGTTTTAAAGTCATCATGTCTTTTAGATTTATCATTACGAATAACATCAAATATTGTAGGGGCCCTGTGGAAAGTACTAGCCTTGTTAGCAGATCTTAATGACGACTTAACCGCTTTATTATTGTGTAGCCGGTATGGTATAGGGTAACAGGGGGTCAAGTCTAAAACGCGCTCATTGGGTGCGGACGTTTGTGGTTGTCCAGAGGGGTTTTCCTTTAGAAACTTCTCTCTCGCTTTTACATACAATTTGTGCAAAAACCCAGTAGTGTAGCCATGCTTTCTACCTAGGTTAAAGATCCTATCTAACTCTACTTTCTGCAGAAACCTGTTACTGCAGTGTGTTAAACACCTGTTAAAACAAAAATTGAAAGCTGACTTCTTGAAGGGCCATGGGTCAAAGGACCATCTCGGTACAAAGAGAGGAGGGGCAGAGGGTTTAACATAGACAGTAGTGCTAAACCTATTGGGACCCACTAAGATTTTAATGTCTAGGAAATTAACTTCCGTCTGGCTAGCTTGTGTAAGGTTAAGCTTAAGCCCATATTCTGCCCTAGTAATGTGTTGTACAAGGTCGCCGGCAATGTTGTCATGTTTCCAGGCTACAAACAGATCATCAATGTACCTGGAGTAAAGCAGGATTTCATTAAACAGGCTTTGGCTTATCTGCATTTCAACCTCCCTAATTACCAACTCTGCTAAAATCCCAGCCATGGGGCTTCCTATAGGGACCCCTTGGTGCTGCTTGTAAAAAATTCCTTCAAACTCAAAATATGACTCACAACAGACTAGGTAAGCAATCTCTCTCAGGAGGGCTGGGTCTTGATTGTCTGTTGGGGTGTGCTGGATTAAAAATCTGTAAAATACAAGGCAGGTAGCCTGCAAGTTAAGAGAGGGATATAAAGCCTCAAAGTCTAAAACAGTCATATATCCACTGTGTGTAGGGTGTATTAACTTCAATCTCTCCAAAAAATTATCGGAGGAGGACACAGCGTAGGGGTACGAAGCCAGACAAGCGTTACACCATTTTGCAAGTTGTTTTTCAATATGATACATGTTGGGGAGCGTAATTTTTCGACAATGGACCGGGCCATGGGAGGGTCTTTGTGTGTTTTAATAAACAAGAAAATCCTAGGACATCCTGGGTTAACGATCTTACATCTACTAACAAAAGTGGGCAAGGCACAATGCCAGAGAAGTCTATTAACCTTAGAGACCAGTGTGTCAGTCGGGTCTTTATTCAACGCTTCTGCTTTAGAGTCCTGGATATAGTTTAAAATGTAATTATTATTTATGTGGATCTTCTTAAAAGGACTAACTTCTTTGACTTGTCGTCTCTAGTTACAACTATTTCTTGGTCTTTGATCCATTTCAGTGTTTGTCGAATTCCTATGGTTTCTATTCTTATCTCTCTCACCAACGAAAATCCATCTTAGCTTTTCTGCTTCTAATTCATCCAGGGGGTTTCCTTCTAAGGTGGGTATATCTTCCATAGTTTTAAAAACATCGAACAGTGCGCATGTCGGGCCTTTCACCAGCAGTTCTGCAGTTAGTGGTGGAACAGCGATGTCATCTAAGACAGTCACAACTTCCGCTAGCGGAAGGGAAGTTTTAGTTGTACTTTTCAGTTGATTATAAAAAATCCATTTCAGCTTTTTTATATGCTTCTTATGGAGTTCCCGTTGGAATAGCTGCATTCTATCATCAAATTGTAAAACGAGGTTGTTTAACTGCGGATCCGATGTCTCACTTGTACGAAGTAGGAGGTTTCTTACCAAAGACTTCAGTCGAAAAAAATCTCCTTTTAGCATCATTAATTGCAAACTTTAAACAAGCATTTTTAGTATTCCTTAAGAGTGCCTTCGATTTTACTGGTAGGGTAATTCTGTGAATAGACATAGGCAGGACACCATTTAATTTGCATTCTTTCAAGAATGAAGAGTCTCTTCTGCCCTAACGAGTTTCTTTTGCATTCTCATGTTAATATTGTTTTGCTTTAATATTTTGTTATCTAACCATTTATTTTTTCTGTATTTATTTATTTTATTTTTCTGTAAACTTAGTAACCATTTTTGAATTCTGAATTTTGTTCTAAAGTTTATTTTTGTTCTAGAACCAATGTGTTCTTTTATTTTATAACTGTTTGCACAACTGAAGAGGATACGTGTGGTATCGAAAACGTTTTTGTTTAATAAAGTTTTATACGTACATACTGCTTTAAGTGCTGTTTTATGAACTTTGATCTTAAAATATAAATTTTAACAATTAAAAAAATATTGATGCTGATAATGATATAAAAGAACAACATAATCAATAACTATAAGAAACCCACTAGCTTATAGGATAAACTTTAAAAAACTTAATTCATAAAAATTATTATATAATACAATGTACTGATTTAAAAGAGGTACCATATTGATTTAAACTAATTAAAGAAGATTAATTTCTTTTTGAAATTAAAACAAAAATTCGTATCTAACACAAACATTTGGAAAACGAGAAATGTATATATGCAATTTGAGATTGTCAGGTACTAGTAACACACTAATCTGGCATCTGACAATATATACATCTTGAAAATGATGGTATATATCAGGGCTGCCCAATCAGTCGATCACGAGCTACCAGTCAATCTTAACAAGCTTTTTAGTCGATCGCAAGCCTCTGATCATCTTCCGATCAACTCGCTTGTTATACTGTACTTCCACTTTACAATACATAGTACAGGTGGTCTGTGTTCTTGCTGAAACAAAAGCGAGGCTATCCCTGTGTGTTTTCGTTCTTTGGGTCTTTTATCATTTATTAAGTAATAGCAAATCAGATCAATCGGCAGAGTATAATAATATATCAAAGAAAATAAATGATTAAAATAGATGAGTAAGCAAAAGTTTGTTGGAAAAATGCATTTACAGGTTCAAATGTCTTTTCTTTCTTATTACATTACTCAGGTCCAGATGATGATAACCCTTTTAGTGCCAAACAATGATATAAGCTTATTAAAAAATAAACTTCAATTATTTTAATTTGTTTTCTTTTTTAACCATAATTATGAGCGTAGAAAAGAAAATTCGATATAAGCTTATTAAAAAATAAACTTCTTCAATTATTTTAATTTGTTTTCTTTTTTAACCATAATTATGAGCGTAGAAAAGAAAATTAAAACTATCATTACTACCAGATGTAATGGGAACATGATATCTTTTTTCTATGGCTAATGGCTAATGTTCTTGTCTAATATATAATGCAGTTGTCGCTATTCCAAAAAAACGGAAATATCGAAAAATATTTTTGAATAATGCTCTCCAATTATGAAAATAAATAGGCAAAAGACTCTGAAATATGCAGAGCAAAAATTATAGATTTAAAATCGAACTTACATTCAAAACAAAATATGTTTGTGAAAAGTTTTAAGATTATCTCTTTCATCATATAATCCAATTTTGAATCAATTGCAAAATCTACACAATGCCAAATATTGCATTAAATTTTTTTATGTACCCATGTATTCGTAGTTATTTTCATATTTTCATGTTATGAAGAACTGTTTATTTTACTTAATAAATTTTTAATTATTGATATATAGATGACATTGCGATTTTTGTACTTTTATTCGCTGGATATTGGTAGATCGCTATATTGCTCTGGTGAAAAAGTAGCTCACAGTCATAATAAGGTTGAGCAGCCCTGGTATATATTAGATGAATAAACTTCAACAATGATCTATTAACAATAGTCAAATATTTTTATTTTTTAAAATTTGTAAATAAATATCTGGACATAAAAAATATAATAATGTATGTAATAAATATCATCACTAAAAATTTATAATCTATACATAGAAAATATAGAATAGATGAATCACCTTTACTCTAAGAATTCTTGTACACTGACAGATGAATTAGAGTTTATATAATGTTTTTAAATAATACAGTAAATAATTTACTTTTGCATTGAATTATACTATGAAGTATTTATAAAGTTTATTTAATGTATTTGTTGGCTTATATGAAGCTGTGGCATAGAAGATGCATCCTAATTTTTGAACAGTAAAATTTAAGAAAATTTATTGTTAATACAATGGAAATTTAAAATTTAATAAAAATAAAAACCTCAAAAACCATTAAAGAAAGGTATAGGATTACTAATAATATTATTTTATTATTATTCAACATCAGATTTATTACTGAGATGTTTATCTTCAGCATCATAATAATTATTTATTAAGACTTAAATATTTAACTGGAATTCACTTTTTATTCCAACAACAGGTTATTGGAGTAAAGAGTGAATTCCAATTATATTGTCAAGATAATTGTTGAAAAGTGTACTGACTATCCATTATAATATTTGTTCTTAGGATGTAAACTATCCATTAATTACATTTTATCATTTGCTGACTTCTTGATTTTTGTATATATTGAATTATCATTTTCATTTCATAAGACATGACAATTTTTAAAAATATTTATAAAGAAAAAGTGTGCCTTATAACCCAACAGATATAGTAATTAAATAATTAATTCATTCAAAATATTCTTAGTTTCATTTATACAGAATGTTAAATAAAATTTATAATTTATGTTCTATTATTATTTTTAGGTTAAAATAAATTATTGATATTTTGAATCAGCACTTTTATTTATTTATTCATTTAAAAATATTTATCAGATAATATTGATTCTTCATAAAAATGTATTGACCAGTATCAAGAATCATTATTTTTCAAAATTATTGCATCCCTAGTTACAGTTAGCAATTTCAAGAGGCTTGTGATGACACAAGCCTCATGAATGAAATTGCCAACTGTACATAATCATATAACAAATTCTGACTTAGATTATATTTAATTGTAGTCTATTTTAAAAAATCACAATAATATAATTGAAAAAAAAAAAAACTTTTTTATTTAAAATAAATTTAAAATAATAATTGAAAAAAAAAAAAAAAAACTTTTTTATTTTTAATGTTTTATATTATATATAAGGAAATGCATACAAAAGTAGTGAAGATTGATTATTAAATCTTTTTTATAAATGGCATTGAACTGAATAATGTATAATTTGAATTGGTATATAATGAATATTTATATAACACAAACAATTTCTTTTCACTTGAACTTTTTTATGATTTATAACTTAAACTATTACAGAAGATTGTGAATGTCAAATGAAAAAATTTTTTTTTATTCAGTTATAGATAAAAGGCCAGCAATATATTATAAGAGTAAAGTAAAATAATAACTAAGCATTTAAAAAGAGCAAGAAGACTAAACATTGTTATAATTTTTAAATATTAAAATATGTTTAATTATCTAAAGAGTATAAAAGTTATGAGATTAATTACTTTAATTTAATAATAATAATAATACTATTAAAATATTGATAATGAAAATTTCTCTTAAAAAATAAAATCTTATTAATTATAACAACATTACTGTTGCTATTTTGTATATTAATCATTGAATATAATAAATTTCATTTATTTTATTTTATAGGTAAAAAATTCATATGGAATGATTGAGCAACAAATGCTTGCAATTTATAACAAAGCTGGAAAAGATATGGAAGCTAAACTTACAGAACTATTTGCAATTCTGGAAAGAGTATCTAATTTAGAACAAGAATTACAACAATTTAGAAACATGCTGCATAACTTATACCAAGATACACAGCATTAACAAACATTTCAGAAATGAAATATCCAATGTTCTAGAAAAAAATTTTTAGAATTTATTGTAATTGAAATTTGTTTTTTTTTATTTTATTTATATACAGTATGTATATAAAAAGATTTTCCATTATTGTTATTGATGTATATGAAATATTATAATACATAAAGTTGTTATTATAAATGCAAAACTTGTTATATAATAAATATCATCATTGAAGTGAATTCTATTAAATTAAATATTTATAACTTATAAAATAATTCTGCTAGCACAGTAGCTGAATTATATTATTATTCTTGATTAATCATCATACAATCTATCTTTCAACAATCAATCTTATTTTTTTAAAATAATTTGTCAAAATTAATTATAATAATTTTTACAATGATTACTTTATTCAGTAAAGGTAATTAAAATTTTATTTCTTTATTAAAATGAATAGCTCAGTAAAAATTGAAAACTGTTGATATTGTTTTATTACTAATGTAACTGAAGATAAAAAGCCGATATAATTTTTATTAAAGAAAAAATATTCATTAAATATATTATTAAAAAATTGTATTGACTTTATTTTCAATTATACAATATCAGTAATAAAAAAAATGAAAATGTTATACATATGATTACTTTAAAATAGCACAAAAAGCCATTGAAGGACACAAATAATAGAGATTTTTAATATTAAACTATTCCAGTTGCCATACAAATATCATTCTTTCTAAGAATCTCACTATTACAAAATTTATAAGATAATTAATTATAAACTAACAAGTACTTTAGTAATGCAGAGTATTTACTGTTTTGCTTTTGTATGCATAGTATATCATCTTATTTGAATTGCTTATGGTGAATTTTTTTTTGTGTGTCAAAAATTAAAAATAAAACTGATGAAAGTCTTTTTAATAAAATTTCATTTAAACTGACAAAGGGAAGAAATACATTTCTTTAAGATGAAAATGAGATTTAAAAATTTTTCTTTATAAATAATTTCATTTATTTTGGTTTTCTAAAAATTTAATTCAGTAATAGTTCAAATCATGATTAAAAAAAACTATTAATAAAATATTAAGTTGAGATAAAGATTGTATGAAATTGTATGCATTTGTTTTGGATAGCCTGTGTATATCTTATATGTAAAAAGCAATTGTTTACATTTATTAGTATTGAATTGAATGCTTATTGTCAATAGATTGACAATTTTTAATACTCATGTAATGACTTAGTGACGGATAGATGATTCTATATAATTACAGATATTATAAAAAATAAACCAAGCAATGTCACAGAAATAATATAAAAACAATAAATTATAATAATAAAATATAACAAGTATGCCTTTATTTGCAGAAAATAATCTTAATGTTTTCAAAATCAGTAATTACATATTCTTACAATTTATATTGTGTGTGTTAAGTAATTGAAAAAGTTCTTTAGTTTTAGCATAATATTTAATTAATGTACATATAATTTACAAAGAATCAAAATAAAAATACACAAATTCTATAACATTAAAATAATGAAAAAATCTGTTTTTAAGATGAAAGACTAATTCTTATTGAGAAAAAAATTAATCACAATTTGCTATTATATAATTTTCAAATACTTAAATAATAATGATCATGTTTTAGATTTTGGGTCTGAATATAAAAATTTTGATTTCAAACCTTTCAGTATTTTATAGTATCCTGAAATTTTAAATAAAAATTAAATTATTATATGCTAGTCTTTTATATATAGGGCTTAGTGACAATATAGTATGGTTAAAAATTAAGTTCATTATATTTTTAGACAGATCTTTAATTTTAATTTGATTTTTAATAAAGATAAAACTAAAATGATCATTTCTAATATAGAAAATAAATTAATATTTTCAAACATTATATAATTGGATGAAATTTTATCCAGTTAACTGATAAAAAAAATTTCACACATTTATTAAATACTGCTATAATAAAATTAACAATTGCAATTCGTTTTTATAAAATAATAGTATAAAATAAGTTATTATACATTTATTAATTTTCAACTATTTTCATTATTGCATTTCTAAATAAAGTAAAATTTTTATAAGAATAAATCGTGTTAAAATTATATTTAATATATACAAAACTTTTATTACTTTTGTTATAGCATTTGCTTTTCCAGAAATCATTTTTAAGATAAATTTGATTTTTGAGCTAAATAAAGAGTATTTGGTTTTTAAATTTATGTACTTAGTTCATCTAAAATTTTTATCAATTCAGATGCTTTCTCTTTTATTTGATGGTTACCATCTTCTTTTAAAGATTTCAAAATATTTTTTAATTCAATTCTTGAATTAGCTATTAATAGATATTCGCTATTATTATCTGTAAGAAAATAAATACATAATTAAACATAATTTTATATGATTCTAAATTATACAAATACTGTTGTTGTTGTTATTATTCTTAATAAATAGGAAAAAATGAGTTTATTAATTTGAGATAAACCTTTTCCTTAATCTTTTTTTTAAATATGGAATATAAAATAATTGCATATAATATGTTTATCACAAAAATTTATTCTATAGCTAAATTTTTCTCTAATTTGTTTAGTCTTCTTTTATTCCCTTTAACATTCATTCTCATTAATTTTCAATCATCATTAAATATGCAAAATATAAATAAATATTAATGTTTTCTGTAAATTATAAATACCTTTTAATTTTATTAATAAAATCTTTATTACATTCAATGCCTCAATTCTTAAAGTTGAATATTTAGACATACCTAGAAAAAAGCTTATAAATATTAACAACAATATTTCATATTCTAATTTATTTATTTTTATCAATTCAAATTTTCAATTATTATTCATGGGATCATAATTAACATTTTAATTAATATTTTTTTCAATAATAATTTTCACTATTATTCAATTATATTTTTCAATTATAATTATCACTGCTTAATTAGTTTTTTCAAAAAGAAAAAATTAATTAAGCAGTGATAGATTTTTATTAGTATTATGTAACCATTTACGATGGTTTTATAATTTCTGTATTTTTTTATTTATTATTTTTATATAAAAATTGTAAATAAGTTAAAACTGTAATATTTAATCCCTTTTAAAAACTGTAAAAAGAGTGGTTGCTATAGTGATAATGTTTGTAATATTCAAAAAACCAAAGGCGTTCTATGGAATTTTTATTACAGTCTGGAATTCTTGATATAGCTGATGAGGATTATAATTTAATCAAAAGCACTTCTAGCATATTGTAAAATATTTAATATTAAAGTATATATATTGTTTCCTGCCTTAGAGTTGTTTGATATTTATTTGATTATAATTTTCCTTTAATATTTAGCTTACTATATTTTTTGTAATATAGAAGCTTCCTAATTTTTTAAAGGCATTATATATATAATCAAATTTACATTTGTAAATTCAACAAGTATTATATAATGTATATGATGTATTCAACAAGCATTATATGATGTCTTCATCATACCATCCATACTTACTCAATGCCTATCAAAATCTTGACAAATACTAAATATTGATATATTTTGAATCATTTGTTAGATATTATTTCACTATTTATTAATTTTTACCAAGAAATATAATATACATATTATATAACATGATTACATATTAAAAAACAAAGTTATACCAAATTGATCTCCCAAATCTTGTTTATGCTATCAAAATGATGTTTATTTATTTTTATATTTATTATCATTTGTTTTTAATGTTATGCAATGCTTTAAATTAAAGCATTTTGTAAAGCTAATAAATGTTGAATGTTAAACTGAAAAGAACCAAAATGAATTCTTGTGGTTAAATAATTTATTCTGCAAATTTTTATTTTGTTAATTGATCAGTTAATGATGGCAAACAACAACAGCATGATACTTTTTAACAACTTATTACTTTTTATTTAGAAATTAAAACTAAAATTGCAATTAATTTTTTTGCTCATCAGTACTATTGCAATTAACATTTTTTGCTTATCAAATTATCACAGTTTGGCTTATACTATACATAATATATATGCAAACTTCTCACTTAATAATAATAAATATTCCAAAATTTATTTAATACAATTTGTCTAAATGAAAATTTTATAAACAACGTTATATTCAGCAAATGATAAAATTTAATTTATTAAAATGTTTTTGCATTTCAATAAATTAAATTTTATCATTTAATTTATTAAATTTTCAAAATTCATACTTTGTTTTAAGAATAATATTTTATTTTGAATCAGTTATATTTTTTTATATATGTAATACTGAAAATGGTTATCCTATAAAATGTAGCAAAATATTTTATTGTACCAAATTTTTTTTTCAAAAATAAAAATATTGAAGTTTCTATGTAAACCTAACAGCAACAATATATAAACAACATGTGATTTGATACATAAAATTAATTTAGATCAAATTTTCAGGAACAATCTTTTCAAATATTAAATAAAAAAATTTTATATTACATAATCACTTTTACAAATATAGTTAATGCACTCAAAATAAGTTCCCAGTTTGAGTCCTCAGATTTATGAGTTATTTTAAATATGAAGTATCCAAAAAAACTTTAGAACTATATATATGAGTTTTATTTAAAGCAGATAAAAACTGATTACGGAAGTACAGGTACTCCTCACTTTACGACCTATCTGCTTAACGACCACTCACACTTACGACCAATCGAGTTTTGACCTGCAATTCAGGAAATCCCCTTTCTCAGCTTGGGTCAGTGGGGAATGATGACATGTGCACTGAGCGTACTATAGGCTTGCTACAGGGTTGCCAGATTGGGTTACAAGTAGTGAATTGGGCTACTTTTGAAAATTTAGCGCTACTAAATTTTTAATTTCGCTACTTGCGACTTTTTGGGTTATTTTTAGCAATTCAGATCTGGCAACCTGGCTTGCTAGGCACTTTTTCAGTCAGTTTCATTCTGACAAGCAGTCACTGTGTAACCTCGTTTTTTTTTTTTTTCATATCTGTAGTTAACCCGAAAATAGTACAAATGTTGACGAAAAGAAAAAGTATGGCATCATCTTCTCCAGTTCAATTGTTAAGAAACGAGGAAAGCTATTGACCTTCAAGTGAAAATAAAAATCATACAAGACTACGAAGCTGGTAAAACGGTCAAAGAAATAGCATGACTTGAAATTGGCGCATTCGACAATTTCAACGATTTTAAAGGATAAAGTTAGAGTGAAAGAAGCGGTGAAATCATTGACAGGATTTAAAGCTATAATAACTAGGCAGCAAAAAGGTCTTATTCATGAGATGGAGAAATTATTGGCAATCTGGTTTGACAACCAGATGCAAAATAACATGCTGATAAGCCTTTTAATAATTCAAGCTAAGGCACGCAGTATTTTTGAGACTTTGAAGGCATGTGAAGGCGAAAAATCGACAATCATTTACAGCAAGCCATGGATGGTTTCAATGGTTTAGGCGGAGATTCAACCTGCATAATTGGAGAATCAGTGGTGAGGTGGCAAGTGCGGATGTAGAAGCAGCAGAAAAATTTGTCGACGAATTGAATGGAATAATTAAAAAAGGCAGCTACTGCCCGGAACAGATATTCAATGTGGATGAAACCGGGCTTTGGTGGAAAAAATGCCTGAAAGATCCTGTATGCACAAAGAAGCTAAGGCAATGTCCGGTTTCAAGGCTTTTAAAGACAGGATCATGTTGTTGTTGATAGGGAATGCCGCTGGGTTCAAGTTAAAGCCTTTTCTGATCTATCGCTCCGAAAACCCACGTGCATTAAAGAACGTTAGTAAAAACAGTCTGCCCATTTACTATCATGCAAATAAAAAAGCATGGATGATGCAACCTTTATTTGAAGCTTGGTTTTTGAACTGCTTCATACCTTCAGTCCAGCATTATTGTTTGAAAATGGGAGTTCCTTTTAAAATTATTCTCCTGCTTGATAATGCTCCAGGCCACCCCCAGCATCTTGATGATTTACACCCAGACATTAAGGTAGTGTATCTTCCTAAAAACACAACTGCTGTCCTACAGCCAATGGATCAGGATGCTATAGCTACGTTCAAAGCGTTTTATTTGTGCATGACTTTTTCTCAAGCTATAGCAGCAACAGAAAATAATGTAGTAACCCTTCGTGATTTTTGGAAATCTTAGTAGTATTTTAGATTGCATTAAAAACATTAAATCAGCTTGGGACGAAGTGATAGATAAGTGTATGCAAGGCATATGGAAAAAAAATGCATAAAAAGTTTCACAAACAATATCGAATCGTTTGACAATCTTGAACAAATTGATGTAATTCAAACAATTGCGGGCCTTGCCAATGCACTTAATTTAGATGTTGAAGTGGAAGACATTGCTGAATTAGCGGATTATGCCGACGGAGAGCTAACAAATGAGGATTTAAGAGAGTTAGAAGCGATGCAACATTTGGAAGAGGAAGAAGAGGAAAGAACCAAAGAAGTGAAAAATAAATTCACAGTACATGCGTTAGCTGGTGTGTTCTCAAAAATTAATGTGGCTATGTTGGAACTTGAGGCTATGGATCCAAATACTGAACATTTTAATAAAGTTGAATGTGGGATGAGTGAACTTTTAAAGTGCTATAGAGAAATTTATCAAGAAAAAAAGAAGATTACAAAGCAAACCACACTTATGAGTTTCTTTTCGACTGTTACATCCAGGATCTCCACCCCTGAAGATACAACTTCTATTTCATTGTCATCATCTCCCTTACCCGGACCCTCTACAAGTTCCAGATAACAAAATAAACAAATGATAATATGTACATATATATGTCTTTTTATGAATAAATTTGAAATTTGTTGCATAATTTTTATAGTTTTATGATTTTACAACGATCATATATTCCCGGCACAAGCTCCTCGCTTATTGACAAATTCGCTTAACGACATAGTCAACGGAACAGAACTCGGTCGTAAAGTGAGGAGTACCTGTATGTGAAATTAAATTATTGTATGCTAATGACAACGAACACTATCAGCAAATTCTCATATTTTCATCACAAATTATAATAAAGCCATTAATGTAAATGATATAACGGTGTGTTTTTAAAATTTTATTAGACTCAGGTTCAAATTTTGAAGTGCTAATTACAAGTAGCGGTTTCAAATGTTCATCAAATAAATTTGACCTGTATTTTGACTTGATATATTTCATTCAGAAAAAAGTTTGTTTGCAAAGATATGTTGTCCCAAAAACAGAGATAAATAGTCAATTAGCGGGCTGGATAAAATCATATTGCCAGCTAAATGTGGCCCGTGGGCCATAGTTTGGAGACCCGACTTAAAATAAAGGACTATCTGTATATATATATATGTGTATATATATATATATCTATCTTTAAATTTTTTATATCATTCTAGAAAAAATATGCATTCTATAATGAGGATATAGTATAATCAGCCATATGATTATTTTTTATCAAATATGTAAATTTTGCTTTCTGATAAAAATATATGCATAAATAATAAATAAAAACATTAAAAACAATTTCAGATGCTTAAATCTAACATAATCATTATATAATCATAGCAAAACTTTCAACCTTACCAGAAGCTTTATATCCTATATTAAGAATACCATCAATAATTGAAATTAATTCTTGTTCTTCAACAGAATCTGGAACTCTGTCTTGAGAAATTTTTAACCTAAGATAAAAAATTGTAGAAGGGATAGCTTAAGGAAAACTTATTTTAATATTAAAAGTAATGAAAACACTTATTTACCTAGAAATGAAAGTTTTAACTGATTTGAGAATTGATAATTGAATTTTCCAAGTACTAGCATCAAATTCTGATACAAACAGCATACAAAGTGGTTTTCTATATATTACTATAAAATTATTTTATTTTCATTAAAATCAAATTTAAATAATGGATTTCAATTCAATAAATTTTGTAATTAAGTAAAATAATATTCTAATAATTTTGAAGATTTTAAATTAAAATACTTTGTGTTTTCTCCTGCAAAGGCCAAACTTGGCCTAGAATTTGAAATATAGTTTGATGAAACTGTAATATGATATCTGACCCTCTATCACTTTGTTGATCATCATCAGAAGCATTGCTTTTACTTTGATCCTAAAATTAAATTCTGTTTTATTATTTTATCCATATAAATGAAGAAAATTCAAATATTTTAAAATCAAATCAAATATTCATAAATTCCAATAGAAAACTTTAATGATGAAGTATATCTGATTATTTTATATAAACTTTCAAACATCAAAATGAGATATATTTATATTGTTTATATATTTTATTTCTACAAACAACTTTTACTAATCAAATTTCAAGAGAAATATCCAAATTGGACCCAATGTGCCAAATTAATCTCTCAAAAATTTAATGGAAATTTTAATAATTGGAAATAATTTAGACTAATGTTTGTGCTATCTTGCAATTAATAAATATATCAATGATTAAACTAAGTCATGACATCTACGAATTAATAATTAAATTAGAATTTTTATTATTTAAAAAACAGTAGTTTCTGCAGTTGAGTATAATTGTAAATTTTATTTCAACATTAAAAAAGGCTAATGTTTTCGGTATAAAGGATATTATAAGTTCAGTATAGATATATAAGAAGGTAGTAGATACCAAAAACATTACCTTTTTTTAATGTTGAATAAAAATTTAACAATTATACTCAAATGCAAAAAGTGCTGTTTTCTAAATGGAATTTTTAATTAATTTTACCTGAAGAAAAGATCCTGTCTCAGTCCAAAATCAAACTGGGGACTTTCAGGTTACTGTCTCAATGTTCTAATTGCTAGACCACTAGTCCATTTGGCAGATTGATTCTTCAAATTATTATTATATTGAATTTTAGAATTTCTTTATTCACATAAATCAGACTCTGCCAACAGAAGTATTTAACGACTGAGTTTTCCAGCCACAAGCCCTCAATGGAATTAGCCAAAAGGCCTAATACCATTAATTATTAATTCATAAATGGTATATAAATCTAAATTATTTCCAATTATTAGAATTTCTATCGAATTTTCAAGAGAATTTGGTAAATTAAGTTCAATTTTTATAAATATGCTTAAATGAGACTTTAATAACCAATTTCATAAAATGGTTTATTTTAACAAAAATTTTTAATATTTACATGCATAATATTTACAACTGTAATAATATACAGTTGTAATCATTATGCACTTACAATGCAGTTCAAAACCAAATCCTATGATAGTAAATTTGTGAGGAAGTTAACTTTGACCTATCCTATTTTTATTTTATTATGCACTCTATTATTTATTTATCGTTATTTTCCTATATGCTAACGTATTATATTTTAGTTTAAAAGTTAACTTACTTCC
>AYEL01084733.1:0-44168 GCA_000484575.1 Olivierus martensii
GTGATTGTTGTACGTGACTATTATAACCCAATGAGACTGCTTTTAATGGCGGATATCGAGTATTGTACTGTATATTATTTCGGTAAATTATTGAACTTTAGATTTCATATTAAAAGGTTTTCAAGGTTTTTTTATAATCTTTCTCTAATTTTTATATTACTTTATTTAGCCTAATATACTCCTTCGATGGTGTTTCCACCTTGTCATGGTGAGGGAGCTTGCGTGTTCTGATGATCCTGAGAGCTTGATATATATTATAATTTCTTAGGATAAAAATTGTAGTTCTTCAAGTAAATTTAAAGTTTTTCTTAGTGTTATTATGGTATAAAACAGTTAATGAGCATTAATTTGGTTATAGCATAAAATAAGTATTGAATATGTAAAGATTTGTTGGAAAGTAAAAAAAGCTGCTTTCATTGAAAGTAAAAATTTTAAGGAAATATCACTGTATTATAGGTAAATTTACATGTTTTTTGATGTGGTTATTATAAGCTAACAATTAATAAATGTTAATTTTTGTTTATAGAAAGAAAAAATATTAGATAAATTGGGAAAAAAATTTTTTTTGAATAGTAAAGAGTAATCTATTCTACAAAGAAAATATTTTGTTATATTTCAATAAATACATACAAGCTGTGGTTTGATAAAAGTAAAGGTATATGTTTGATTTTTTTGTTAATATTATGGTAATGTTCTCATTTAATATAGAAATTGGAGAAATAAATGTCTTTAATTTTTAATATAAGAGAATGGCAATAACCAAAGTTTATTACTGAAGAACTGTTTAAATGTTGTTTTGGAAATTCACGCATGTAACTGAAGAGGGCCAAAGATAAGGGCCGAAATGCAAACAGCAGAAATATTACAAACAGCAGTGAATTTTTGATGTAAATAGTTTTAGCAATAGAATTTTAAGTTATAATATAAACTTTCGTTTTAGCAATTTTTGTGAATTGTAAAAATAAATTAATATTTACTTAATAAAAAAAGTAGTTTAATTCATTCCCTGGTATTTGTACAGCACCGAGAACAGTACTGAATGGAAAATCTGTAATTACAGTGAACAGATATGGAATGTTAATATTCCAGTGAAATTGAATAATATTTTCTATTTAAAGATAGACCTACTTTTTACATATACAGTAGAAGCTGCTTATTGTAATTGCAGATATTATTATCAAGTGTTTAATGTTATCAAAACTTACAGTCCCAAATCATCCATATTAAAATGCATTATGGAAACTCCACTTACAGTAATCAGAATTTCGGTTATTGTCATCAGAATCGGTACACCACTATAAAATACCATATTTAAAATTAAAAAAATATTGCAGATAATACTAAAATATTGGTTAAAATATTAAAATAAACAATATTATTTGTTAATCATCCATTTATTGTTTTGTTTTCACCAAAATTTAGGCAAAAAATGAAAAAATCTGAAGATAAATACTTATCCTCCATTTAAAGTAATGCAGATTCGACTTATACAAATCAGATTTTTCCACTTAAGTTTTTTTAATTAACAAATATGACTGCTTTTCAAAATTTTGGGACCTTTAAGTGGTTTCACTGCATGTCTTGCCCTTACGAATGATGCAGCCTTACTGTTGCTAAATCTGGTGATTTTTAATGTTTTTTTTGATGATGAAATATATAGTTTAAAATTGCTGATAAAGATTTAGTGACTATAATTCCCTTTATTGAAAAAACATTAAAAATTATTTTTGATATAAGAATTTTCTTCTATTGTATCTAGTTCTTTGTGATTTTCCATAAACTGGAATTGGCAACATTAAGCGTAAATCATTTCACTTCACTTTTTTGCTTAATTGATTACATAATATACAGTATAAAGTAGAACAAGTGTTCACTGATCTGTTAGAGAGCTTTATATTATTATTATTAGCATTATCTTTTAATCTAATTTTCATTTTTTTCTCCATTTTATATAGCACCATATCAATCATTTTCTTGTATCCATAATTTTTTCAGAAGTCCTAATGAAAACATTGAATTGAGGATACACTATAATATAGCATAAATATAGTATCTATACATATTATAAATCTGAAATGCCTGAGCGCGCATGTACACTTATAACAAGAGAATTTTGATAAATTTTGTGCAGAGATGACAGTCGAATTAATGATGAAGCTTGTTTTCAAGATATGGCTAAAAATCATTATCATAAAAATAGAAAGAAAAAAAAAATAGATAACTATAACCATACATTGATACTAATTACATATTTAATGGAATTTTGAAACAACTTTAAATATCGAGATAACAAAAGGTAAAAAATGCCCTCAGAATAACTGATAACATGAATTATCACATAATTTGAAGTCGTATATCAATAAATATTGAATATATTTTTGCAGAATACTTTTTAATACACTTTTTTTTATATATTAAAAAAACAATTATTAAAATTTTACTGATTTATATGCCATTATTTTTTTTAATAATTACATCTAATAAAATTTAAATACAAATTTATACTTTTATAAAATCAGTAAAATTTTTGAATAATTGTATATATATTGATGCCATGTATAACTAAGTATTAAATGTAATTTTATCATATCCATACTTTTGACAATTATCATTAGACTTGAAAAATTTACAGAAACTTACATCCATTATTTTATAAATTTATGAAAACAATATGAAATGAAATTATTTTACAGTTATTTATAATTTAGACAATTTTATTTTTATATATACAACAAGCTATTTCTTTCATTGTTTCAATTATTTCAGTTTCAGTATTAGTCTGTAACTAATTGACACTGAATTTATTTTTTATCCTTTTCGAGATCGCCACTTTCTTCTGTCGGAGGACTTTCCTTATTTTCGAGATTACCACTTTCTTCTGTCGGAGAACTTTCCTTATTTTCGAGATCACCACTTTCTACTGTTGGAGAATGTTTTTTATTTTCCAAGCTGTCAGTTTCTGTAATTTCCTCTTCTCCTGGATTATTATTGCATGGCTCTAATAAAATTTCTTCGGGGTCTGGTGCTCTCGGAAGAAATTCTTCGTTGGGATACATTTTTTGAAACAACTCTTTAGCCTAACAAAAATATCAAGATAGTCGGTCTCTCAACTTCATAAACTTGACTTTATATAAAACATTGTGGCATTTAAAATATTTGCAAATCAATATAATCTAGCATATAGTGCAATAATATAATTTTATATAGTAAAATTGCAACTGCTATTAAAGTAGTGGTTTAATGTCCCTTCTGGATAGTGGTTAATACTAATTCTAATTGTAGTTATTACTATTATCAGCTAACTATTGAGAATAATATTATAGGAATCCCTAGTAAAACACGGTAGATAAGTTCCTAAAAAACACTGTGTTGTGTGAAACCATGTTATATGAGACCTGGAGCCAATACAAAAAGGAGAATATGTTCCAAAATCAATTAAAAATAAATAACATGAAACATAAAGAAAAAATATATAGGTAAGACTCTAAAAAAAATATACATAAAACAAAAAGAAAGAAAAAAGTATACAGCCCATATAACATTCATTTAATAATTATATCTTCCTTACCGCTGTTCGTTAAAATGAGAACGTTTTTTCTTTAACAATATCAACGTTACTTTTGGAACTTTTTTATGCAGTTACAGTTTATCTTCTCGTTAAAATGAGAACGTTTTCTCTTTAACAATATCAACGTTACTTTTGGAACTTTTTTATGCAGTTACAGTTTATCTTCTACTCTCTCTACAAAATCTGTAATCTAATCCACTACAATCCGCTAGAAAACAAAAATTTATGAATAGAAAAGTTTTTTCTTCTCTTTTATATTCCTCTATTGAAGAGTAAAAACTTATCATCCAAGAACTGAATGTTTGGAACACAAATACTCAATGGCTGCTAATTAACGCGATTTTAAATCGAAATCGAGAATAAACTGCATATCGTCTCTCTCGTGGCAAATTAGCGAAATTGTATTTACGACTAATTTTAGCAAAGTGTTTCCTAATGATTGCATTTTATTTGTGTATTGTATGGCCATAGTGTGGATTTACAAAACTTAATGAAAATATTTTATGATGTAAGAGAATAAATGTACTTTTCTAAATGTGTTAAGAACCATGTTGTAGATGTACCGTGTTATATGAGAGTTTCCACAATTTTCAAATCATGTTAGAGTGAAACTGTGTTGTAGGAAGCCGTGTTATAGGCAGGATACCTGTATTGTAAATCATAATAGCTACTACTGTATAATATGTTATATGTACATTATATTATGATCACTAATATATATCTTTTGCCTAATAGAAAACATGTTGTATTTATAGCCTATTTTAATATTACCTTAATTATGTAATGATTTTTATAAATTCTACTTAATATATTCAAAACTTAATTCTTACATATATCAAACAATGATTAAATTTCAAAAATTTTCATGTAAAATGTTTTTATTTATAAAAATTATTATTATAATTTCAGAATGTTTCAAAATTTGAATAAATTTTTAAATATTCTGAATTTTTTTTTTTTTTATAGATTTTAAATGTAAGTTTATAATTTGAATGAAGATGAGAAAGAGGAATCAAAAGAAATTAAAAAGAATTTCAGCGATTAATATCTTGAAGAAATATCAATTTTTTTTTTTATAAAATATGCTGTCTCATACAGATTGTTCTTGACTTATCATTCAATTTAGGCTATTCTGATGTTATAATGGTCTAATAATATTCTTGAAAATAGCCAATTTATAACAATTAGCTATTTTCATAGCATATGGGTTAGAAATGTTTTTTTCGTTTTATTAAAAATGTAGTAAAGCAATCACTTACCAATCTGATAATCTGGGTTCCATTATGAATAATTTTACTTAGAGATTGGGTTCGATTCCAGATTTTTTTATAATCCTGAGGATTTGAGATCAAATCGAGATGATTATACCATCTTAAAGAATTCAGTATTCCAATGTCTATTATTAATACTAAAATTATTGTTATTATGAGTCATTTTAGATTTACAATCGGGTTATCAAAACATAACCCCCTTAATAAATCAGGGACAAACTGTATTTTATATATGACAACGTCTATTATTAATACTAAAATTATTGTTATTATGGGTCATTTTAGACTTACAATCAGGTTATCAAAACATAACCCCCTTAATAAATCAGGGACAAACTGTATTTTATATATGACAAAGTATTATTATGTGTAGTACAATACATGTCTATTTTGCATTTAATGCCATTTTAAATAAAATGAAATTTTGTTCATCATGTCAGCTCATATAAATGAAAAACTTTACCATTAGATTAAACTCTATAATAATTTTATATTAAGATTTTATCTAAATATGAAAAGCACTCTATATTATACATTTAAAAATAAGAAAATAGAAAAATCATGCAACAGAAACAAGAACTGATAAAATTCCGATATAGCATCACTGATTTATATCTTTTTGTTTTATCTATTTTACATATATCATTTTGTAATTTATAACCACATTTTTGTTTTCTACAGACAGCACATTTTTTTTAAAGAATTCATATTTCTTAAGGTCAAGTGTTTCTGATAAATTGTTACTAATTTCGAGAATATTAGCTGTATAATTGTATTTATATATTGAAACTGATAGCTGATGATTGTCTTATAGGTCAAAAACATTTCTATTTGAAATAAAAATTTTTCTATACACAGCTGTTTTTTCATTTCATCTTTGAATTCATGTATCTATTTATCTCAAAATATTCAAACATTTTGAAAAACCTCCTTTATTTTTCCTGAAACTGCCATTAAAAATTTTAGGTAAAGTTTGTACTAGAAGAAATATAATACTAAAAAAAATAATTTCAAATGAATATGTGGATAAATTAGTTATGCCGAAATGTAATGAGAATTAAATTTTCATATTTAAATAAATATAATAAAAGTTCACCAAGAGTGCTCAAAACAAAAGCAAAAGCAGAACACAAAGCCCTATATTTTTATTTTTTTTTTGTAGTAGTAGCTGAGGAAGACACCAACTGCATTGAAACAGTTTCTGAATAAAGTTTTTGACTGCTAAAGGGTTTTGCATTTTACTTTTAAATAAATATTATTTACAATAATTTTATGTATGTTAAAATCAAATCTGAGGAATAGTTTCGTACAGTTCACCAATCTATAAGCATGTTTATAGTGAATAATATCATTTCTTTGTTAGACTAAATTAATTTCTTTTGCAAGAAGTATCCTTTGCGTCATTTTGGAAGGTTTTTACATACAATAAATTATATAAAAATAACAGAAAATAAGATATATCAATATTTATTCATCATTATCGATTGTGTTCTCGTAACAAGATTGTGGACGTTGCAAGTTAGCTTTCAATGCTTCCATATCTTCTTTTCTTTTTCTTCGGAAAAATCCTACCTGAAAATAAAAGTTAAAGTAATTAAAACAAGATTAATATATGACAAATATATATATATATATATATATATATTTGCCTTCAGCAGGGCTATAAGTATGATGGTGATTAAAACGATTCCGGAAGCTATACTGACGGGCAGAATCCATTTTGCAATCTTTTTAGTTTTCAAAGTAATCGAACGAACCATATCTGTCATCACCTATTAAAAAGTTAATTTTATTATTTTAAAAAATAATTATTACAAAAATTTTATTTAATTTATAATTCTTGTCTACTATAGAATGATCGGGTCGATGATTTTTAGGTTGGATGTTTGTCCTTTTATCATCAATGGTTACAGTTCCTTCTGAAACGAATGTCAGATTATCCCATTCTTTCTAAAAAAAAATGAAGATCGATTCACAGATCAATATAATCAATTAAAATGTTGGTACTAACAGTTTTAATGTTCTAACGCTCAGTCGGCGGATTTAGTAATGTAGCTGTATGCCTTTATTGTTAAGAAGTGTCCACTTGCCTAAATAACCCGGATAATTAAAGTTCTTTATATTTAATACCTGGGTTTTCTTCACAACCTTGATTTATTAGTATGGGCGCGTTCCAAACCTCAACAGCAAGTCATCAATGATTAGAGTCTTTTGACGTCAGAAATAACTCAATATCAGCTTGTTTCTGTTTCTGTTTGACTCCATTGTTTCTGTTTCACGATGATTATGATTTGTTACACTCTCTAACTTCTAAAATCTTATCATCTAGCAGGAACTACTTTTTCTGGGACGTTAGAATACGGTGTAAACCGATGTCAACACACTCACCACCACTAGATTATGATGACTTTTAGCAACGGTTTACACCGTTTTCTAACGTCGCAAAAAAAGTAGTTCCTGCTAGATGATAAGATTTTTAAAGTTAGTGTGTAACAAATCATTATTATCGTCAAAAAGAAACAACGATGTTAAACAGAAACAAACTGATGTTGAGTTATTTCTGACGTCAAAAGAGACTAATCATTGATGACTTGCTGTTGAGGTTTGGAACGCGCCCTATGCCTATTTAGGTTTCAGTGACGTCATTTTGCAAAATGTCGCCTTCCATGGAAACAATTTTTAATTTCGCAGTTTCAAGCGATGACCTATTATCTGTTAAAAAGGTTGAAAAAAAAAGGATCCGTCGCTTAAAAAGAACTTTAAGAAAAAGGCAGATTAAACCCTGATTGCCAGGAATCTGCTTACCTACTTATATCAGTCATTTATCTTTTATGTGTTAGCTGTAACAGCAAATAAAGATAAAACTTTGATGATTATATTTTAATACACCTGTATACATATTTAATATTTTTATATAATTATATGTTTGAAAAAACATAGAGCTGAGTAGGTGACGTCACTTATTCGGGTTTTAAATCAATAAAATTACGATATACAGTAGTTTCCTAAACTTTATTTTATATACGTTAAATAACTAGGTTTTATTTATAACCTACTTCTTTTGTAATGGACACAGATAAATAACATGAATAATACATATAGTATCAAGAACTTTAATATTCAGGTTATTTAGGCAAGTGGACTCTTAACATAACTGTTTTAGGCCGTGTCACATGTTCAAGCGATGCGACGCAGTACGATGCCATACTACGAGCGACAGAAAAAAAACCAATAAATATAACCTTGACGCGTCCCACGTGTGTATCGTAGCACCGCGCGCCGTGTAGCATCGCATGCTGCCGCTCTGTGTAGATCCGTGGTTCCCAACGTGGGGAGTTATTTATTTTTAAGGGGAGCAATTTGAGAATGAGTTATTAACAGTGAATTTTTCTGTTTTTCTTATGGTTCTAGGGATCTCATATACAGTATATAAAATATATATTGTGATATACACATTTTAAAATTAAAATCAGAATGTTCACGGCGGTTTTGAGACTTTATTTGCTGTTTTTTCATATCACTTCATATTATTATTTTTTAAAACAATTTCTTAGTGATTTCTTCCTCAGTATTTCAACTGTCCTTTCGTCCTTTTCTATGGAAGGTTGTTATGTTCTTTGAAAGCTTGTTTAGACCAAGTTAATGGCTCTTTAGACTTCCTCCTTTCATGGTTGTTATGTTCTTTGAAAGCTTGTTTAGACCAAGTTAATGGCTCTTTAGACTTCCTTCACGTGAATAGAAGTTCATTTTTTGAATAATAAAAATTATTTGTCACAGGAGCATCAGGATTTTAGAGATGCTTAGGTGGGGCATGGCCAAAACACGGTTGGGAACCACTGGTGTAGATGAAATGCAAACTAATTTGTTTTCTTAAGTGACAGACAAATTATCATGGCTACAGAATTTCATTATGAGCCTTGATAATTTCTGAGGTTCTAATAAGCGAAATTCAGAAAAAATTCTGTATTATGTAACATGAGAGATAAAGATCATTATATTCGGCATTTAATGGATAATAATGGGATATTTCATTATAGAATATAAGATGCTATAAAAGGGCTTCTCTTGGGACAGACTGTCGCTCGTAGCGTAGCATAGAGAAGAATCACGTTTGTAGTAGCGCATCGTATAACGTCGCGTCGCGTCGCTTACACGTGAGACATGGCCTTAAGAGCATCTTCGACGATACTGAACAATTTTTTTAGTCCATAATAATGGAAAAATAATCCAGTAAAAACATTTTATTATGGAGCGATAGATCGTTAATAAAATCAGTACCAAGATAAAAAAAATCTATTAAAATTGTATATGAAAGAATAGAAATATAATGCACCAATGCTGATCTGAGAATTGTGACATTAATGTATCCTTTTATATAAAAAGTAGCACTTTTCCTCCTTTGGTCAAAAGGCCCAATCGAACACACGATTTTCTCGCAAACAGATGTGTGGCAGTTCTAAAGAAACCAACATTATTATCCTGTTATCAATCAACTAAACTCCAGCAATTTTATTATTAAACCTATACTCACCAGTATTGGATTCTTATTTAAATCATCAAGTACCACTCGATTATCTACGCTCCTCTTTGATCTAATCTCCGTAAAATTAAAATTTTCAAAAGTAGTTTCTTCCGTTTCAACACCAGTTTCTTCCTTATTGGTAAAATTACATCTTCCTAGAACGGAACTGGATTGATCAAGATTGTGAATCTATCGAATTCGAACAAAAGATAAATAACTATCATTTCTTAAAACACGATAAATTATAAATATAACTAATTTTAGAATTTATTTTGACACTGTAGGCTACCCAGATACTCTTCAAATTAAAAAATCTCGTTTTTGTTCCGGTTAAATTTGTTGGAATATGAAAATTCACGATGACAGAAGATATGGGACTGTACAGATACTTGATCACCTAAGAGATCAATATATATATATTTTTTTTAATTTACGACTTTTAATAAGGATTCTAAAGATGTTAGCCAACTTACGTTATAAATATGAGTGATTTCATAAGTTTCCACCTTTGATTTGTCTTCGTTCAACAAAATTTGTTCCTGATCAGTTCGCCTTTGGAAAGAATTAACAAAATTTGTCTCGAATAAAATTTAATTTTTTTAATGATCAACTTACCCCCTGATAGTAATATCTGCAGATAACTTTATAGGTATGGTAATATTAGCAAAATTGTTCTCAGGATTAACTTCTTCACTTAGAGACGTCGAATTTATAAAAATAGATATTTGTTCGGTAGATGAATATATCTTTGATGAATCCAACTTTATCTCTTTTTCCTAAATGAAAATTATCTTAATTTAATAACTTTTTAATCTTTAATCGTATAATCTTTCTCTATCTCAATTTAAATAATCATGATCATATTATTATAATTTATTTTAATTAATTCTGAAACAGAAATAAACCAATAACTTACTATGGTTTTTTCATACAAAGGATTACCAACTCAATCTTTCTCTATCTCAATTTAAATAATCATGATCATATATCTGAAACAGAAATAAACCAATAACTTACTATGGTTTTTTCATACAAAGGATTACCAACTGGGCAGATTAAAGTTAATTTTTGAAAAAAATCTTGCAAATGTTTGCAGTTTTCTGCATTAATAACTTCTATATTTTCTGGTAAGTTGATCTTCAATTCAGTTTTGAAAGCTGGTTCTTCTAAATTTTTGATTTTAATATTGATAGTAATGACGTTATCCTTACCGAGAATCAATTCTCCATTGCTGACAGTTAAAAATTTGCAAAATCATTGATACAAGAAAACTATTTCCCAAATTTAGCAATTGAAGCAAGATAATTTACCTTAGACCAAATACATCTGCTTCTAGTACGAGATCCGAAAGGCAGTTATCGCTGCGAGAACAACCGGTATAGAAAGTTATCTGTCGAAAACATCTTCTTAAAATGAATTTATAAAAATTATACCAAGTTTTTAAAGCGATGAAACCTTACCACTTCACTCTTAGAATAAATTTGAGTGGGATCTAAGATTGGGCAGTCTTTACAAAACGTCGTTTCTATCGAAGTATCGTGTGTTAAATTGAAATTTGCGTTTATCTGAATGGGTGTTACCAGATCGTCAGTGTCTCCCTGTTAAATAAAAAAACTGTTCAAATAAGGCAATGAGGAATTATGGAACAATGAGTAACGTTAATTATACGATAATAATTTAACCAAGCAACTTACACGGATGTAAGTATCAACAGAAAAACATTTCCGTTTGTTTTTACTTATATTAAAATTCTGTTGTAAAAATGACACTGGTCGGTTCCCATTTAAAAAATATTCTCTCGGTTGTAAAATATTTCTGAGACGAAACGAACGTAATTCCACCACAAAATCTTTAAAAGTTAAATATTTAATTTAAAAAATAAATAAAAAAATATCATAATATTGCAGGAAAAAGTTAAAATATGTAATTTTTACTTACTTAAAGTTGTCGGAACATATTTTCCATAATACTGCAAACAATAGAAGGTTTTAAAGCATAACTGGCTGGTATGGTTACAAGACGAATTTTTGGGATTTATTTGAGGAGGGTGAAATATAATTTGAGGAATAATTCGAACAATGGGATGAGATCTGAAAAGCAAAATAATTATTTAAATTCTTATGTTAACGTTAAAGCTAGGTTGACACGATCAGAGTACACTCGGACCGAGTTTTAAGTTCATTTTCAAGTGTACTCTGTCTATAGTCTGAAGTGAAATGGCGGATCTCCTGCTTGAAGGGATAGATATTGTGACTGATATGTTATTGCAGAAGCTAGACAGTCACATTAATAAACAGAATAGACGGAAATAGAGGAAATTATGGAGAATGTATCAGTTCCATAACTTCCTCTTAATAATTGTTCAGGCGTGAGCAATTAGGTGCCTCTTCCAATTTTTTGTGTGAGGTGGAAAATGAAGACAAAAATACATTCAAAAACCACCTGCGACTGATTAATATTCAGTTTGATTCTAAAACTCACTCATTTGACACAAACATGAGAGCTTCGCTCCACTTACACGATAATTCTTTGCTGCTTTCCGCCATCTTGAAACTTCCAATCAGCTGCCACTCGGTCAGAGTATTTTGACTGCCGTCTGAATAGCATCCGAATGGGTGCGCGCGCATCGTCTGAGTGAACACGGTCCGAGTGTACTCTGATCATATCAACCTAGCCTAATCAAATAAATAGATTACCTTAATAGTATAGCGCTGTCTGATAAATACGATCCAACCAAAAAATCTAGAAATGTAAGTCTTTTGAGATTTTAATCACCATTTAAATGTATTGCATTATGTATATTACCTGGATAATTATTGGAATCTACGTCCTTCCATCGAGATATGGATATTCCAAAACCCATCAGTGATTTGTCTACATCTTCCGCAAATATCCTCTAAATGATGAAAATAGCAATTTGCATCTTTGTAATTATGGTACTAAACTGGCCAAAAATTCTTAATTTACCTGAGCAAATTTAGGAATAATTCCTTTAGCTGATCCGTGATAAATATAAATGGCTCCTTTACCTAATTCGTAAGGTGCTCCGATAGCAATATCTGTTTCCACGAAAATTATTTTTTAATATGAAAAGAATTCAACCAACATCGGAATTAATTTTTTAAAACTTTTTAACTGAAAAAGTTCACCTGAAAATTTATCTTGATTAACATCTCCGATGTTAGCTATACTTGTACCAAATCTACTCTTTGCTACAGAATTGCCATATAAAGACGATACTTCTACTAGATACTAAGAAAATTTTGTATATATATAAAAAAAATAAATGAATGTAGTATCATGGTATAATAAATAAATATATGTGCTACTCCGAAGCAGCATCGAAACCTACTGAATCAGTACTTAGATAAATGTAAACTCTTCCTTCTTCGCCACCAGAGAAAGTCGAGAATAGAGGAGCTCCAACAAATAAATCTGAGAAACCATCGTTGTTGACATCTACAGCTAACATCGATGCTCCAAAATATTCTCCTGTCTTTAAAGTATAAGTATTGTATTGGGTTGGAAACTAAGTCATTGCGGATTGCACTAACAGGTGGCATTATTTGTATTTTTAACAATATTTATATATTTTTTATGATAATATGAAAACTTGGAAAAAATAATATAAAACTTAATTATTATTAAACTTAATTACGACAAACTCACCTCATCATTATTAGTACCCTTGAAACTATGAACTGTTTTCACTAAATGTGCTCCAGTCTCACCTAACATGTTACTTCATTTAATTTAAATTTCGTTTTATTATACTTTATCTTTTGGAATAAACATCACGGAGATGTTGAACATTTTTATCTTGTGTGTGTTAACTAAAAAATAATAAAAATTATTATTATTCAATTTTAAAATAATAATAATTACAGGGGATCATTGATATACTCAAATTTACATCATTGATTAATTAACAAATTTGTTATACATCAGATATTCATACTTACATCATGTAAACAAAATATGCATGTCTATTTCTTTTAAATTTTCTCTTTCTGTATTTAAGTTTATAATTGCATATTGTATATAAAACTTTGGTTACAACTTTACATACAAATGGTCACAACTTTATAGAATGTTATAACATTCTATAAAGTTGTGACCATTTGTCTGATTGTTTTGCTAAGGTAACATAATTTATAAATAATAGTTTGTCTTACTATTGTGCAATCAGCCAGATGATTGCATACTAAAATGTTCACCACCTTGGAGGATTTGGGTTTAATTCCAGATCCAACATCTCCAGGTTTTCAGGAGGGATCTGGCTTGGCCAATTGAACCTTATCCTTCAACCTTTTGGTTAACTCAACCATGAGATGTTGACCAACCTGTGGTGGGCTGCCAGATAAAGCATGTCCCATGAACAATATGACAGTTTAACCTAACCTTATCATCATATGATTTATAATGCAAAAATTCATGGTGGCAAGCAGATAAAGTTAGACTCCTCTATCAAAAAAAAAGCTAGAAAATCTTAATCTCAACAATTAGTCACAGAAACAGCAAGAACTTAAGTACAGTTGCAACAACTTCAAGTATTGAAAAGCAATTGTAATAGGAGGATAATAAATTTTTTTTTATGTTGTTGTTAATAATTTCATAGGGTATTTTTATTATTATTTAGCAATTACAATAAATTATATTATATTACAATTTAATGTATAATAAAATATTTTCTATTCATATGCCTAAACATTTCCATATAAATTCAAATTTTTTATCTGAACTGACTCCCATATAATACATTAATTCAATGAGAAATCAAGATCTGATATATATCTTTTCAATAAAAGTTGTACTTTTTGGAACATAATTACAAAATATATCGAGGACCACCTGTATTAAAAAAATTTAAATTAATGTCTCACATTTCCGATTATTCATGTTTACAATGTAATCATATATTTGGTTTTTTAATAAAATTACCCAAATTTTCATCATTTTTCACAAGAATTATACAAATCTTATAAAAGATTTGTATTTTTGGCAACATTAAATAAGTTAAATTCTATGAAATTCAAATTTAATTATATAAATTATCTTACGAATTATTAAAATAATTTCTGTTTGAATCATCATGAACTATTGAACTGATTTTTAAAAAATATATTTTAAGAAAGCTCTTGTCTTTGCATTGATATGAATATCTTTTTTTTTCAATCTGAAATGATTTCTTATAAATGAATAGGCAGTAGATATTATACTACATGCAAATTATTTGCATAGGTAAAAATAAATTCCATAATCATTATGGTAAAATTAAAAAATTATTTGCTGTATATATAAACCTACCTATATGGACAAGGAAGGGGATACATGATCACAATACAGTTGGGCATCAGTGATTTGGCATTATTATTAATTTAAATAATAATAATGTCAGTTTAATGATGCCCAACTGTAGGTGTGTTTCAGTCAAAAAAATACTTATTTTAACTAATAAAACATAATAACAATGACATTTTTAGAGGCCTTAATTAATCATAAAATATTTTCAAAGAATCATTGATCAAATCCATGTCATTTTTGAGATTCATATTAATATCATTTGCTTCATCTTTCAAAAAAGACACTTTGTCATTTTGACTTACTTATATTGCACTTTAAATAATAGTGAATAGTCATTATTATTTAAAATGAAAGTATTTGCACGGTATAAAACTATCCTTAATGTAACATTTATTTAAATAAATAAAAACAGAAAAAAATAATCAAATTAAAGTGACATCATTAGATGTTTTCGTTCAATAAACTCAAAAACTGCAAGAAATACTATTTAGAAAAAGAATAAATTAATTAATGGAAGATTATTGAAAATGATCACAACTTGGTATATCAATATTGCATTACATTTGCAAACAAGTTTCAAGCAAAAACTTAACATTAAAATCTAAATATTGTCAATAATAAATGCCTACTTTATTTAGAAACTGTAATGAAATCTATTCTCAAAAATCTGATTCCAATAACATTTTATATAAAGAGGAATCAGAAACTGAAATAAAGAGAATATGTATTGACATCCTAAAAATTAGTGTATCACAAAAAATATATTATAAGAATTTAACTGTTTTACTTAAAGAGGCATATATTGATACTTATATCAAGAGCAATATTTTAATTGTCAATGCTGTCAAAATTATCTTAACACACGGTATTGTAATTTCATAATATGCAAAGTTCCAATAATTCCAATTATAATATTGGGTTGGAAACTAAGTCATTGCGGATTTTACTAATAGGTGGCATTATTTGTATTTTTATGCATATTTACATATTCGCACAGATAAGATCTTTTGATATGTTATTACTTGGTCCTCTATGAAACATTCAGTAGCAAAGTTACATTGATCTGCTAAATAGTGTGTGCATGTAATAAGCTAAAACATGGAGAACCGAAGCGAACATTTTCGTCACATTTTGCTTTTTTATTTTTGTAAAGGTAGTAATGCAACACAAGCTCACAAAAAGTTACATGCTGTGTATGGTGATGAAGCCTTAAAAGAACGGCAGTGTCAGAACTGGTTCGCCAAATTTCATTCGGGTGATTTTTCATTAAAAGACGAGGAGCGCTTCTGGACGTCCAGTTGAAGTCGATGATGAGCAAATAAAGGCCATAATTGATACCTATCGTCATAGTTCAACATGGGAGATAGCAGAGAAACTGAATAGCTGGCCATACACGAACACTCTTTCCAACCGGTTTGGAATGTCTCATTCCAATCTCGTAGGAAAACGCGTATGTTAGTGCTCAACCACACGCCAAGCTTGGCGTGTATAACTCTGCACGTCGTTCCATCTCACACGAAAGCACCTGATAAACTTTTGTCGTTTGTGTGCTGCTAGGCACCAGGCTTAAACGTTTCGAGTCTGACTTAACTGTAAATTTTCATTCTACAAGAAAGGTTATTTTCTTTTGCAAATTTAATAGTGATATATTTTTTATCTAAGAAGATGAATGATACAAGGTAAATAAAATATATTTTCATCTTTGCTATATTTGATTAAATTATTTAAATCTTGATATATGAATGTCAACTGGCAAATGATATAGTAAATTAAAAATTTAATATTTATAGTAAATGTTTATAATTTATTCATTAATATATGCTTTTGTATGTATTTTTAGATATTTTCCAAAGGATTTATTACTTGAATTTATTGATGTATATAGACAACATCCTGCATTATGGAAAATTAAATCTAAAGAATATTTGAATAAAAATTAAAAAAATGAGGGATATAAAGCACTTACAGACGTTTGCAAAAAATTTGAGCCTAATGCTAATCGCGATTTTGTTGCAAAAAAAATTCAGTCAATACGTGGATCATTTAGAAAAGAACTTAGAAAAGTTGAGAACTCAAAAAGAAGTGGTTCATCAACCGAAGATATATATGTTCCAAATTTATGGTATTATAACTATTTATTATTTACCACAGAACATGAATTACCTTCGGAAAGTTTATCTAACTTAGATAGTCCAGTTGAAAATGATGCAGAAAGTATAAATGAAATAAACGAAAATAATATTGAAGAATCACAAGAAATAGATACAGATGCGAATGTAAGTAAATATTTTATAAAATATAGTAATAATAATAAATTGTTCATAATTATACAAAAAATATACCTTGGTAAAAGTACATAAAAAATATCGTATACATGATATTATCTAATTAGTTATATATATCTATATACACAGTACATACTAATTATAAATATATCATAATGAAAAATAAGTCATGCTTTTCCTTTATTTAACATTTTTTCTTGCCAAGGAACTGCACCTTTTCCTATAAAATATTCCAAATATTTTTCTCTGTTTGCTTTTGCTTCAATTGAAACATTTTTAGCTATTGCAGATTTTAATGAAGTTAACTCAAAATTCTGTTCTCTCCAATCTCCATTAATTAATTCATGCGTTTCTTTATTTTCTCTATCAAATGATTATGTAATGATATAGGAGGAAGTACTATTTCTTAAATAGTTATGAAGCACACAAATGGCAAGAATTACATAATTAATTTTCTCAGGTGCAATATTTATACTTGTGTGCAAAATTCTGAATCTTGAGGCCATAAGTCCAAATGCATTTTCCACAACATTTCTTGCTCTGGAAATTCTATAATTATAAATCCGTTTATTATAATTGAGATCTGCCTGTGAGTATGGCTTTAATAAATTTTTGTGCAAAGCAAAAGCTTCATCCCCTACAAATATAAAATTCAAATTTTCGGCTGTTTCGTTGTTGTCAGGCAAATGTAATGAACAATCTGATAATCGTTTATAAAATGAAGTATATTCAAAAATTCCAGCATCAGATATCCGTCCATTTTTCCCTACATCTACATATATAAACTCATAATTCGAATTTACTAAAGCCATTAGAACGATACTGTAAAAATTTTTATAATTGTAAAATTTTGCTCCAGATTTTGGAGGAGGCACAATTCTTATGTGCTTTCCGTCAAGTGATCCTCCACAGTTGATGATTTGCCATCTCTCTTGAAAATTTTTAGCAATTTCCATCCATTCAATTTTAGAAGTTGGAAACTAAAAATATATATAAAATTATATTATTAATAAATTGTTATAATTTATAAAATATATGATGTACTATATATTGTTTTCAGATACTTAACATCCCTAAGATACAAGTGAAAGAAAAAAATATCAAAAAAACGAAAAAAAGAGAAAGAAAATGAAACTACCGAAGCATTTATGATCGCTTGCACGGATGCTTTGAAAAATAATTCATTGGATACACCGATTAATGAATATCAAGTTGTAGGAGTAAATGTTGCAGCCAAACTAGAAAAAATGGACTCCACTCAACAATTATATGCTGAGCTATTAATTAGTAAAATTTTATATAAAGGATTAACTGGAAAATTAACAGCTGAAACTGATATAACTGAAATTTCCTAATTAAATATTGTTATAAACCGATTTATATTAAAATGCTTATCACCAATATCACTCTTTTATATTTTTAATAATAATAGATAAAATTTGAGATTAAAAATATTTACTATACTTACTTTTAAATATTTTTCTTTTAATGTTTCATATATTATTTTACATGTTTCTGGAATTATATAGCCTAAAGCTTGGGCTGAAATTCCAGTTGAAAATTTTAAATCTTCGTATGATCGTCCAGTCGCTAAAAATCTAAGCGTTGCTATTAGTCTTTCCTCTGGAGGAATTGATATTCGCATCACTGTATCTTTTTTCGTTAACTTAATTCTTAATAAATTTAATAATTCCGAAAAAGTTTCATTATCCATTCTCAGATAATTTTTATAATCTTCCGGATTGTTTTCTTTAAGTTCCTTTAAAAGTTGAACGTGACTATATTTTTCTCGTTCCAGTAACCATTTTTTTGTCCAAACTGAACGTCAATGTTTTTTTATTTGCAATTTATTCATGTAGTTATGAATATAAATCATAGTGCTAACTAATGCGAGCCTTTGTTTTCTATTATTAAACATTTTCACTAAATAATAATAAAATTTAATCTGCTACTATTCAGACACGCCACATCAATCCTGCTGAAATTTTGAAAATGCCAGACGCCGTTCCAATACTTCCAGAAAACACGCAGTTTAACCCATTAACATACATTCTTTCCTTTGCCGCTCAGGAATGTAGGATTGGCGTGGAACAAAAGACTTTCTGTTTGTGGACAAAGACGATCTAGGCGCGCCACATTCCAAACCTTCACGAACTTTCTGTTTGTGGACAAAGATGATCTAGGCGCACCACATTCCAAACCTTCACGAAAGATTGCACGATTAGAACGCGCGTCAAACCTGTGGGAAAGAGTGTCCGTGTATGGCCAGCTAATGTATCGCATACATGCATTCTAAACCCCCTAAAACATCTTGGTTATCAAAAAATGCTGGATATATGGGTACCTCATCACCTTAAAAAGCAAGACTTGACTAGGCGCATTAGCATTTGTGATATGTTTCTTAAACGCAATGCAAATGACTCATTTTTGAAACGAATAATTACAGGAGATGAAAAGTGGATCATTTATGACAATATTGTACAAAAAAGATCCTGGACTAAGCAAGGCAAACCTGCACAAACAACTTCCAAGGCTAACATTCATCAGAAAAATCTTCATGTTATCAGTTTAGTGAGATCATAAAGGAATTGTTTATTTTGAGCTGTTACCCCATAATCAGACGATTAATTCAGAGGTTTATATTGAACAGCTGACTAAACTAAACAATGCAATTAAAGATAAGCGACTGAAGCTGGCCAATAGAAAAGGTATCGTCTTTCACCATGACAACGCCAGGCCCCACACATCTTTGGTCACTCGGAAAAAATTACTGGAGTTTGGTTGGGATGTGTTACCTCCTCCACCTTATAGTCCCGACTTAGCACCATCAGATTTTCATTTATTCCGATTGTTGCAAAATTTTTTAAATAGGAAAAAATTAAATGATGACAATGAAGTAAAAATTCAGTTAGAACAGCTTTTTGCTCTTAAAAACAAAGAGTTTTATAAAAAAGGGATATTGATTCTACCTGAAAAATGGCAAAGGTTGTAGATAATAATGGACATTATATACGAGATTAAAGTTATTCTATGTATAGAAATGAGTTGTTTTTCTTTTCCTTGAAAAATATGCAATGACTTAGTTTCCAACCCAATATTATATGATAAATATGATAATGGACAAATATACTATAGGCAATCCCCAACTTACATAAATGGATCATTTGGTGAAATCAAAACATATGTACAGCCCCGTGCAAAAAGTTTGTCAGGTTACAGGAAAAGGTTCGGCTATCCAACAATACGCTTTACACTCTAATAAACCTCTTGTTCACTATACTATGTATAATTTAATATAATAAATTATTAAATTCTATAAAATTAGAAGAATTAAATAAAACCAGATATTTAGTATCGTAAATTCTCACAGTGACCAAATTGTATCTTGTGAACACATGGGAATCTCTGATACCTTTAGTGTGGCTCCATACCATGAATGCCAAGAGTTAAAAAATACTTTAGAGAAACAAGTTGAAATTTCATATCAAAAAGATTTTTAATAGAGAGAGCATGGATAAAAATATTTATTAAAAAGTACTGCATGAGGAAAGATATTTGAATAGTGCATACAGTAGAATGAATAGCAAATAAATTTCGTTAAAAAAACATAGAAAATTATTCATATGGATCAGCTAGAAGAATTATAAACAGTGGCATAACGAAAAAACTAATAAGAGAACATTTTTCTTTTTGAGATTCTATTTTTTCTAATGATGTTAAAAGCAAATAAAATGATCACATAGTTACCACCTTGAAGAATCCGGATTTAATTCTATGTTCTACAGCTTCAATATTTTTCAGGAGAACCAGGTCTGTTGAATTCCAGCCTTCGATTTATCGATCTGTAGTGAGCTCTGAAATGCTATTATCAAAAATATCTAATGATATTTGGTGATATAATTTAACTAAATCATATTAAACAAGACACTCTAAATAAACGATAGAACTTTTTAATCAAAAAGTGAACTATGGCTAATTTATTTTTGTTAAAGAATAGTGACAATCCGTGCAAGGTGGGCCTAAATGCCTATAGTTCTGCTCTTAATGACATGCTTTGGCTGTTGTGAAATCACTGACGTATCTATACGACGATAAATCAACTTTTAGTTCTATAATTATTAGTTAACTTAATAATAATTAACGATTATGAATGATAATGAATTAAAATTAAATACAGTCATACATCGTTTTGAGTTACGTCGTTATCAATTTTACCTGGGATTTTTGATTAATAATAATAGGGAAAAATAAAAGTCTATTAAGACAGGAGTAAAGCGCCTTGTAAATATATGGATGAATCGATACTTAACACTTCCGCTCTATGGCTAAACGCTGCGACTTTATAGCAAAATTGATTTTTGTTTAATTGACCATTCATCTTTGGAATATGAACTAGTTGTTGAAACTTTGTTATTCTCTGAAACGATATATGTCACGCATTCATGCAATTTTTTTAGATTTTGAATTTTGTGATAGCAAAATCATGACATTCAAAAATTTATGATGAAGTCATCGATAAATAAAACAATTCTTGAGTTTCGCAATCCGTGTCGAATCAGCTAACTTGAAATGATATCACAGGTCCAATAGTTAAACGATGTGGTTTATTTATGTCATTTTGTATGCTTTCGATTTGAATATCGGTATGCCCAACATCTTCTACCCAACGCATTCACATCAGCGTATTGAAGTCCCATTTTACGCCTGTGAGATCTACCATTAAGGCAGGTTTACACCAAGTGCAAGCGTTAACGTTTGAGCACGCTTTCCTCATAACAACCGCCACTTTTCCGCATATGGCTGTTTAAATCTAGCGTTAATGCATCGCAAAGTGAACTCCGAGACTTGGGGGTCTATGCTGCTCTTAACAAAACTGTCTGTGTAGACCAGCGGTTCTCAACCTTTTCCCCCCGGGCTACATAATTTGTTTGCTACATTAAGCGGGCCGCAACATGCTTTATCAGCAGTCGGTTGCTGTCACATGAAAAAATCTGACTTCTAAAAATTCGCCTATAAAAAAAACTCTTGACTTCTCACTTCTGAATGCCATAAGTCAATGTTTCCGAACTGCGGCCGCTAGCCTATTATAAGGGGACGTGCAAGAATTAACAAAAACATCATTTTTGACGCAAACAAACAAAAAATTAATTCAAATTGATATTGAAAAAATGTGTTTTTTGAGAACTTGTTTTAAATTTTTTGTATAGGTCTATATAAGATAAGAAGATGATTTAGTGCCAGAATAGCTTTCATCATGATTTTTCAAACTTAATAAACCGTTTAAATAAATTCTAAAATCTGATGTAGAATTTATTGAAATATCTAAGAATGAAGAAATTTATCAAAAGTTTTCCTTTGCAAATATGATTAAATTGGTGTGTCGCGTCGCATTGCCGTGTGTATAAATGGTTTATGTAGACATATGGCAAAGCGACGCGAAACTGGCTAATGCAGCGCCACAGAGTAAATTTATTTTAAAATTTTGTTTCATATTTTAGAGTTCACTTGTGTGTTAATATAAAAATTAAGTTTGATATATTACAAGAGCGGTAAGATATTAAATCAGCATTGATTAATATGGAAAAGTAATTATTACTATAATTATTATTATATGAATAATTTCCTGATTTTTCATATTAATTAATGGTGATTTAATTTTGATGTTGGTTCAAAAATTACTGAAAAAGTTTTAAGTATAAATTTATATAAAAGAAATAATAGATTCATAGTATATCACATCTTTAAAGACTAATGATTAAAGAAATGTTGGTATACCAAAACCATCCGAAATTTAAAAAATTTTCGTTTACGATATTAAAAATTATAAGTCTTTTACCCTAATAGCACACATCAAACAGAATCATCGGTTTTAATAGCTTATTTTTCGTTATTTATGGAAAGAATGCTACATATTCACTGAAATTGCGAAAGTTGCATTTGTCTTATGCAGCTGAAACGATTTAACAATATGGCCGACACACGAACAGCGAGATACGCCAAGATCAAAGTGCCGACAGAGAAATTTCGCATCTGTATGTTATTTACTCTGTGGCACGGAGCGGGCGCTGGGCCGACACACGAACAGCGAGATAAGCCAAGATCAAAGTGCCGACAGAGAAATTTCGCATCTGTATGTTATTTACTCTGTGGCAGCGCCGCGAAACTATAAGGTTTTCTTTTTTTTCAGAAACGATTAATTATAAAAAAAAGCGTTTTTTGTATTCATCGTTTATAAAATGCTTATTCGACTTAAGTCGCGAGTCTCGGAACAAATTAATGACATAAGGCAGTGGTTCTTAACATTTTCGAAATCATGGAGCACTTTTGAGTGTAAAGAAAGTTTGCGGAACACTATATCAGTAAGATCATAAATCAAACAACAAAAATATTCATGAACATGTAGGATATGAAATCTTCAAATAAATTAATAAATAATAAAGCTAGATGAACAAATATTTTAACAAATATTAATGTTAATTATATCAAAATTAAATATACACTCATAAAAAAAAATATAACAGTATAATTTTTATTTTCTTATGCATCTTCTTGATTAAAATAGTTTCTTAGATTTTCATAGGGATTCCCACCTGGAAAGCTATTAAGCAGTTTGATTATTCCAAATTTCTCTTGAACAGTTTAAAATGGAAAAAGAAATAAAGGCAAGAATCTAGCCTTAGAATAAATCTATATTTGTGCAAGTGGAATCTTAATAAGTTTACGAGGATTTAAGCGGCCAGGTAACAGATTTAATGAGATTAGTTTGCATTTGATATAATTAAATGAATAATTTTAGATCTGAATATTAAGAGTTAATATTTGTGATATGGTCGACTTCGAATATGAAGGATTTAACTTAATAAAACGGATCATTTAAAAAAAAAAAAAAAAAAAATTTTAGCGTAATAAATCATAAAAATATTTCTAAAATTTGGCTAACTTCAGTTTGTTATCAGAATTGAAATATAAAATAAAATTGAAAAATATGTTTTCCTAAATACATGAAAAGTCTATTAAACCTTATTTGGAAAACATACAGCTAAAGATACCATTAAGATTTAATCGAAAAATGAAATTGCTTTCAATGAATTTAATGAAAATTTTTTAATAAATTAGATGGAAATATTTTTATCGGTCTAAATCTTAAAAGTTTTTTCACGCATTTAACACGACAATAAAAGAAACTCTCGATAATATTTTAATTATTATTATTTGTCATCTATTTTTAGCGTAATAAATCATAAAAATATTTCTAAAATTTGGCGAACTTCAGTTTGTTATCAGAATTGAAGTATAAAATAAAATTGAAAAATATGTTTTCCTAAATACATGAAAAGTCTATGAAACCTTATATCATAGACGTCTACTTTTGAAATATTGCAAATTAAAAAAAAGATGACGACATTAACTTCATCGAGTTATCTATCATTCTAAGAATTTCCTTAATTCAAATTAATAACTTTGTGTTAAATTTCAAAAATTATTTCAAAACATTTTTAATTGAATAATATTCATGTATAATATTTATATGACAACAAATTAAAAACTATAAAAAAAATAACAAATTAACTTTATAATGATATTATACCTAATATCACTTAAGTTATAAATATATTTAAATCTGACATTGATCAAATATTTTTTGGAGTTTCTTAATAAATAACAAATTAACTTTATAATGATATTATACCTAATATCATTTAAGTTATAAATATATTTAAATCTGACATTGATCAAATATTTTTTGGAGTTTCTTAATAGAATTTGTATGGATTTTTCTAACACAAATGAACACTATAGATGCAGATTTAGTTTTGTCATTAGAAATCCTGTATGAGGGTCACTTATAAATATAAATAGAGCATTACAGTAATTTTTTTGTTCAACATAGTTTCAATGACTGAAAATCGTGTTTTATGAAAATATGTTAAATTTTTACAGTGCTGCACTGCACTGATATCAAACACATTGTGAGACGGCATAGGAATATCTCTGTAACAAATTCCTACGATTTCAGATTTCAAATCGATTTTAGATCCTCTCGAAAAGAAGTGAATGTTATATTACACGATCATCAAAGTGATTCTAGTTTGATTTTATTTAAAATGATACTGGAAAACATACCATTAAGATTTAATCGAAAACTGAGACTGTTTTCAATAAACTTAATGAAAATTTTTTAATAAATTCGACTGAAATATTTTCAACGGTCTAAATCTTAAAAGTCCTTCCACGAATTTAACAGGACACTAAATGAAACTCTCGATAAATATTTTGAGGATTATTATTTGTCATCTATTTTTAGCGTAATAAATCTTATATCACTTTCAAAATTGGCGAACTTCAGTTTGTTGTCAGAACTGAAGTATAAAATAAAATTGAAAAATATGTTTTCCTAAATACATGAAAAGTTAATGTTTATTATTGCTGATCATAAAAAATGTTTTCGTTTTTAAACGTCAGGATTTTTCTTCAAAGTTAAGTGTTTTTAAAGTTAAGAAAACATAAAGCATATTTCATGTTTTATATATCAGATAAATAGAAAATCATTTCACAAAAATATCAGAGTAATGTCATCTACTTTCTTAAGTAATAAATTCGATAGATTTTAATTTATATAATTTCTTTTTAATGAAGAATGTGTACATAATAAAATAAATTATATCGAATTCCTTGAATATAAATCATTGTTAAATGGCAACATTAAATATTCAAAATAAAATGCTAATTGACTTCAAATTTTAACGGTATATAAGAGGGAAAAGTTTTTCAGATTTTACAGCCAATTTTTGTGGAAATTAAACTCTTAAGTACTAATATTAGTACTTAAGAGCTTCATTTTTTTCAAGCTGCTTCTCTTTAGATTTTTGTTCTACAGATTCCATAACGCTGATTTTCAAACACTTCATCAAATGATCAAACGTTTTCACATCTCCGTTGTATGCACTTTTAAATTCGTAGAACGAATCGCCAGCATATTCATCAATTTTCAACCAAGTTTCGCATGAAACATTGGCATCAACATTTATCAAGTCGATGACTAAATATTCAGGTTGTTCTTTTTTTGCAATTTTCAATAAGAAACTATTCTTTTTGTCGTCCAAATATCTGAACAGGTAGTAGCTTTGGTCGGAATTCCAATTCACGGGTGGAATATCGGAATTAATCACCTCCGTATCAGAAGGCCAATTCTCCTATCCCAACGCATTGTAATTTGTTAGAAATGGCGCCCCAATGAATAAGAACGGCGAGAAATAATCTTTGCTGGTTAGTTGATCCTTTACTTTAGAAAAATAAGATTCCAAATTTACCATTTTTAAAGCGTTTCTTTCTTTTAATGAATTTGGATATATGATTTCTTGATTATTGATTAATAATGATGCTTTAATTTTTCATAAAAATAAAATGATTTAATATTAGAAAGAAATGATCGTTATACATTAAAATTTTATATTTTATTTGAAAAATTAAGATATTTACCTAATATAATTAGACCTTATTATATGGCCATCTGCTTAGAAGGCCACCCCCGCATATATGGCCACATATGAAAAGTCCCTGGTGACTTAATAAAAATTCTGTATATTTTGTTACCGCCTACAGTATATATAGTCAGGCGTTAAATATATAACCCGCTTATATGGTCACTTTGAGTTCATGGGAAAGGAATTTCTACAACCATTTTTTCAAGTAATTTCCAAATTCTTATTAATCTGAAAAAGAGTGATATTAAAAGAGCATTTCCACGAATTTAACAGGACAGAATTTTTTCAAGTAATTTCCAAATTCTTATTAATCTGAAAAAGAGTGATATTAAAAGAGCATTACATTAGCAAGAGCAAAGATCTTTAAATGGACAAGTATTTAACTTCTGAGAAAATCCGAAGATAAACATTTGTCTTCCATTTAAAATAATGCATACTCGATTAGGCAGAAAATTATGATTTTTATACGTTTTTATTTAATAAATTCATACAGACAAATATGACTTTTATCTTAACTTTGTTTCGCGTGTGAATGTTTTCAAAATATGCATGCGATACATTTCTTGCTCCGTATTTAATGTTTGTTTGATTAAAAAATATTATATAGTTTAAAATTGCTGATATAGAGATTTAGTAAATTTATAATTCACTTTTTTGAAAAAAATTTTAATCCTTATCTTTTGATATAAGAATTTTACTAGTATTGCTCTTAACTCTAATACTTCATGGTTTTCCATGAATGCGATTTGGCTACAATGATTATAATTAAATCATTTTATTTTACTTTTAGCTTAATTGATTACATAATTATAATTGTATTATTATTATTATTAATGTTATATAATAATTAATAATAATATTGTTATTATTATTAACGTTATCTTTTAATCTAATTATTATTTTTTTTCATTTTAAATAGGCCTGCATGTATCGTTTTGCCGTATTCATAGTTTTTTTTTTTTCAGAAGTTCCGACGAAAATAATCTTTACCCTGTATAGTTTAAACTCCATTGTCCTATACTGAATTTTTCTTACCTCGTGTATAAGGACACTACACTTATGAGGTCAATTTTCGCAATTCCGCAAAACTGACCATTTAACGGGGTCTGACTATATAATATTTGTATATTTCATACATTTATGTTCAAAATTTGAATGACAACAGACGTTTATACAAACTCTTTGAATTAAGAAAATTATCTAAACAAAACACTATTATATAAACACTTTAGAGGAGGGGTGGGCAAAAGGCGGCCCACGAAGTCATTTTTTACGGCCCGCCACTTAAACTAGAACACATTACAGTTTCAAGACACAGATTTGTAAAATTCTACTCGAAAAGAAATATAAAATAATATAAGGTGGAGTGGGGTAAGTGCACAGCGGTTTTTACAAAGTTGGACTTTTAAAAAATCCTTAAAAAAATATCACTTATCGAAATAATAAAAACTATCCTATCTTTTAAGTTGGACCAAAAAATACATGTTTACAAAATTTCATTGAAATTGGTTGAGTGGTTTCGGAGATTAGCGAAAACGAACATCATGACACGGGATTTTTATATATAAAAATGTAATTGCTCTAAAACATGAGCAAAATTATAAATAATTGTTTTAAATAATAATAATAATAATAATAATAACCCCTCCTGAATCCTGCTATGCTGCCTCAAAGTCTGTTTTTATACTGAACTTTCCGAAAAACATGGTAGAACATAACCTCGTACTAGGGACATGAGATACATCACCAGAAACGCGATACTTGTGTTTAATTTGGATACGCGTTTTTAAACTGGCATATCTTAATTTCGGTGTGTCCTATCTACTTCCAACAAAATTCTTTTAATTCCTACAAATCTCGTCTCTTAAACAATGTGAAAACTGTCCCGCTATATTTATTCTTTAATTTTTTGTTTTTAATTATGTAATTTGATATCGCACATATGCAAATTTGACAACAATTTTTAAAAACTATCATTCAAACAATTTATCGCTTAATAGACTCGCGCTGACTATATTATTTACTTAACAACACTCCTACTGCAATAAAAATCGCAGTGCCGAGTGTCTGAGAAGGAGGGAGAATTCAGACGTTGCCGTGTTACGGAGGACATTCTAATTGTCAACAAACACATGCTCCTGCTATATGCTTTGTTTAGGGAGCTATATCTTTCAAACTATTATTTTTAATGACTTTTTTTTTAGTTTTTCGTAAAACATTATGATGATTTTATGTAGAACGTATGATATTTTAATTTTAGGAATGGATAGTTTATGATTTATTAATTTTTTTATTAAATGATATGAAAATTAGGCTTAATTTATATACGAAATTTATCAATTTCGTATAAATTTCTAAATCATAATAACAATCTGATTTCCTTTAAGATGTTTAGAAAAGGATTCGATGTAAATAAATCACTATGATTTTTTTCAATATCTCCCAAATTTTGGCCCAGGCACTTATGTTATTTCTGGTTGTATAGAAATGTTGCTTATAATCTTGTTTTCAGAAATAAATTTTCTTTAAACTATATAAACTTTAATTATTTTTGTTCTATGCAAACCTATTTATGATTTAAAATACAAAATGAGAATTCTGATTAGGTATTTTTGACAAAATTCATTTTGACACTCACATTCAAGTTTTATATTTTCTTTTTTAAATCCGATAATTAAGTTGTCATGGAAACGAAATAAATATTGTTTGGTTTTTATTATTTGGACAATTAATGGATAATAAACACTTTATCAATGAGAAGCATTTGGAACTGTTTTTAATTTTATTACAAATGCAGAAAGAAGCATACATTTTCAAATATATTTTCGAAAATTTCGGATTTTTGATGTATATATATGCTGTACATGTTTAACAGAAAAGGATTACTTGTACAGTGCTTTAAAGAAATAAATACTATATGAAAGCAAATGAAATTTTAATGTTCAATAACTAAATAAAATAGTTCCTCAGAATTTTAATTCGTTACTGAACCCTCAAAAAAAAGTTAAAAGATTTTATATAATGTCAATAAGCAAAAAAGCCAGAAAAAATTTCTAACCTCAACCAATGTCTAAAAAAGCCAAAAAGAGCTCATTTTGCATCAAAAAAGCCAATCTGGCAACCGTGATTGCAAGCATGACCAAGCATTTGATTCTGGAGTACAGGGCTGTCAAAACATAAACAGCACCTCCAGAAAACAATGGTACACCAACGCACGTAAATTTAAAAATGTGCTCCAACATTCATTCCAAAAAACTGATGGAACCAGAATATTGATTGCTGAATTTTTGATTGTCAACTGTCTTGCAACAGTTTAACTAAAACAGTCACAAATCTTTAATCACAATTATTTACCTAAATTGGAAAATGTTCATTTTAGTAGTATTCATCATCTTATATTATTAATCATTGCTATTCTTCAGTTTATCTTGTATTGTTGTTATGAGCATTTATCCATTTCTCATATATCATTATTTCTAATCAGTAATTCATTCTTCAAATATCTTATCAAAAATGACTTCCAATCAATGATGTAATCAATGCATAGTTAATATTACTCTGGATTGATTATATCACCACCAACATTAAAATAATATAACACTAAAACTAAGTTATATAAATCAATACATGAATTAATTTAAAGTTACAAAAAGTAACATAGAAAATAATAATTCTAAATTATATAAAAACTTTTAATATAAAAGAAATAATAATGGATAGTTAAAAGAAAAAACTAAAAATAATAACAAATATGATAAAACATGGAAAGATGATTTGAATAATAAGATTATTTCAGAACATTATAATTAAATAATATTTCTTAAAAAACACTAAAGACTCTAGACAAACATAAAACAGAGAAATACTAACACAACAATCACTCACTAGCTTCTGGTCTGCAGTGCCAGTACACACAACCAGAGAGCCAGCTGGATCACAGAAGAGGAGACAGAGAAATAACAACACAACAACCACTCACTAGCTTCTGGTCTGCCCTGTGGGCAGTACCAGTTACACACAACCGAGAGCCAGCTGGATCACAGAAGAGGAGACAGAGAAATAACAACACAACAACCACTCACTAGCTTCTGGTCTGCCCTGTGGGCAGTACCAGTTATACACAACCAGAGAGCCAGCTGGATCGCAGAAGAGGAGACATTCATATTAAATATACCAGAAATGCCCTATACTGCCATTACTACAGAAGAACTCAAACACAATAAGATGCACACACAACTGGAAAGCCCCTGGTGTAGATGGCATCCAGAATTTGTTATACTATCGTAAATTAGATCAATTATTTATTTTACTTTTTATTTCTTAAAGATCAGACTTAATTTAAAATCATATCATTTAGTTAAAAAATTCTATATAATTTTTAAAAGTTTAAAATAATTAAAACTTTTAATTATTCGGTAATTTAATTATTAAAGTTTGGTATTTATTATATATATTAAAGTTATAAGGTTATTATATATTAAAGTTTAATTATTCGGTATTTATTAAAATACGCTGATTATTTGAATATATGGGGTAATTAAAAAAATTAATATATACAATAATTCAATAAATAATAAATACAATATAATTACAATACTCACTTTCATTACATTCTTCTTCTGGAATACATTTTCCTGATTTTTTGCAAGAATGAATGAATCCCTTCTTACATTCACATGAAGAAACGGGTACATAGAGTGAAAAAGGTCGCTTCTGACCACTAGTTCCACAAACCCTACCTTTTCTGAACACGGGATAAAATTTGGCACCAGGATCGATGCACAACTCTAGAAGACAATTCAAATTCATTTTTTTTATTCAGGTAGAAAATTAATCATGCATTTTTGCTATTTGTAAATATCAAAATATCAGTTCGAATAAATAATCATAAAATTTTACAATTTTAGTTAATCTAAAGTTTTATTTTTAATTAAATAAAAACTTAATTAGTACAAATAATTTAGGCCTAATAAATATATTATAAGCTTAATTTTTTAATAATATGTTACTCATTGTCATTGAATAAGCATTATTATTCAAAAGATTTCTTTGTTTTAAAATTTTAGAGAAAATTTCTAGAATCGCTGAAAATATAACAATATACAGTCAAACCTCGATTTACGAATGTCTCGGATCACGAACAATTCGGTTTACAAACAAATTTTCCGAACACAAAGCGTCTCGGATGACGTACTGTGTCTCGAGTTACGAAGACACAAGCCGTCAACATAAACATCTTAAATGATAATGCCATGTGTCACTTTAGAAACATTTTAAAACGTAGATAAAAATCACACTGGACAACTTTTTAGTGAGACTGAGACCCAGTGAGTCTGAAGCAGAGTCGAGTGGTGCCGAGAGACAAAAAAAAGAATCCTCTTTCAAACAATGACATTTCACTTCCTCACCACCTTCCACCTACGCCGTCAACTGTCCTCCGTACAGGTACGGTAAAACTAAATTAAATTTTCGTCTATATTCGCTCTATTTAGTGTTGTGTTTATATTTTTTGTGATAGATTTAGTGATTTCCATTGATTTTCTGTTAAGAACTTGTGCACAAAGTACTATTGTAAAAGTTTAAATAAGTAGTCCTCCGGGTCCGTGAACAGATCAATCCATTTTACATTAATTCTTATGGGGAAAATAGTTTCGGTTTACGAACATTTCGATTTGCGAACGACCTTCAGGAACGAATTAAGTTCGTGAACCGAGGTTTGACTGTATAAGCATTTGCATTTTTTTTTGATAAATTTTAGAATACAGTACTTAGCTTTTACGATCTTTGATTCGATAGTGTACCTGAGGTTTAAATTCCTTTTTTAAATAATAATAATATGTTACATGCCATTAGAATTTCAAAAACGTTTTTGTTTTTAATCCTTCAAAGTTACAGATTGTAAAGAGAATTAAATGCCTATGTACTGTACATCTTATAAATAAGGAGAAATACCCAGGAAATAAGCCATTTTCGCTAGTGATAGATACTCATAATATTGTGAAATACAAAAATAATTTTTAAATAAAAATAATATAGGCTATATAGGCCTATATATACCTTGAGTACATTCGTCTTCAGTGATACATTCTCCTCTACCGTTTCTCACTGTTCCATTTTTACAAAAGCATTTGGATATAATATTTGTTCCTCTGCAAGTATCAGGTGTAAGCAGAGAACAGGTTCTTTCGCAGCCATTCTCTATAAATTCTTCGTTAGGTTCCAAACAACCTGAAATGTATTTTTAAAATTGAATACTGTAATTTTTTTCTATAAATATTTGATAATATTTATAGAAGTAATTTTGATTTCAATTACTGTACAGTATATATAATTTATTTTCACGAAATGCTAAAGCAATACTTGGCAGTTGATAAAAGTTTTGTATTTGTAATGAAAGAAGAATAATTTATCAGAATATTGTTCAGAATGATTTAAGAATATAAATAAAAATTAGGAAATATAAATTTAAAGATTAAGAATCATCATTAGAAATTTCTTACCTTGGGTAGAGTTTTCCTTAAAAAGGAGAAAAAATACAAGAAGGAAAATTATCTTCATAATTGATGAATATACTTCAGCCAGAAATGAAAATATAATAAATATCGTTAGGATTTTATCACAGTCGTAATAAACATATGGTGTTTGATATCATCTACAAATATTTTCTTTTAAACATCCTTTTATGTTTTTTCAACATCCTTCCTATTAATACATTATAAACATTATGTTGTAGGTTTATATTGATAGCTATTATTTTTCTAAAATGAAATTATATTGCGTTTGATATCATCTACAAATATTTTCTTCTAAACATCCTTTTATGTTTTTTCAACATCCTTCCTATAATACATTATAAAACATTATGTTGTAGGTTTATATTGATAGCTATTATTTTTCTAAAATGAAATTATATTATAATTTATAATTATAATAAAACACGTGAAAAATACAATAAAAATCTGGAAATGACACTTAAAAAGCCATTTCCTGATTTTTATTAATAGAGGGAAAATATGATATTTCAATAGCACTTTTATCAAAAGATATAAGATATTTATATTTAAAATTTCGTAATTTTAAGTCATATCTCTCAAAAGATTTATAACTTTTTTCACTGGCGGACTGGAAAATTTTGCCGGCTTCGGCCAACTGAAATAAATCGGCCTCCATAAATATATTAATAAGAGTATATAAAAATCATGATTAAAATGTATAATTTTTTGGGAGGGGGAGAAGAGGGAATTAATTAATAGTTAAGGATAATAAACGTATACATATAATGCATATAATATATTTAAACATTTTAATAAATTATCCCATAAAGTATTTTTTATCCCAAGATCAATATCACATATTTTACGTATAATATTTTCATTTTCTAATTGCGATAATAAATGTTTTTCAATTGACATAATTATTATTGCCATTTACGCTCATGAGAAAGGATTTGTTATTTTTGTTTATGTTTTATTTAAATAAAATAAAAACAAAAGTTTAAATAGAGGCTTTTTTTAATTTAATAAAAATCGAGATATCGAAATAATCACTATTCTTTAAAATTTTCTAATCCAAAAATTTTGGTTTGGTGGCAACATTGACCATAGCTCCAGTGCATTTGTAGTTTGTCATAAGAATATAGCCTAGTAAAATGGGGTGATGATTTGCAGTGGATAATTATGCGCATCAAAGTTTCTCTCATGCACAGTCGCTTTTATGACTATCAAGTTTTATCAAGTTCAGTTTTTAACGCATGATTATCATACTCTAAAGCAAATAAAAATTTCTGCGATATACGTACTTATTATTATAAATATTAGACTAGAAAAACGGAAAATGTGAATTTTTATGGTTTTTTAGAATTGAATTTAATCTTGAAAACTTTTTGCTCTACATTAGGGCAGTGTCGGATTAACATAGTAGCAAAAATAGCATTTGCTACGGGCCCCGCGCCAATAAATATGTACATAATTTTTTGGTCATCTAATACGAGCGTTAAACCAATGATCTTGTGATTTATGCCATATTTAGTGCCTTTTCATTTGGTATCACTAAACTGTGAGAGAAAGAGCATAAGAAGGTGATTTAATGTGACTCTGAACATAAACTTCTGCGTGAAATGGGCAAATGGATACATCCTATATCATCAACAAATTTGCTCATGCTAAATGTAGAAAAATTAATATTTAATGTTGACTGTGTTGTTATTTTTGATAATGAAAATGCTAATTAATGTTTATAAAAAAATGCTACTTCAATTTTACGGACTTTCCGATTTTACGGACTAGTCTTTCCCCCTATAGTCCGTAAAATCGAGGTTTTACTGTATTTCTGATTATAATATTTTTTTATAAAGATTGTTATAATAGTTTTGAATTGTCTGCTTAATGGAGTCGGGATCAGACAGGGTATGTCCGTTACTGGTGATTTGTGGATGCGTTTAGCTTGGATTCTTTTTCTTTCCAGTTGATAAAATTTTCTAGTTGGTTTTAACTCCATGGTGAGGGGCTCGGCACATGATCTGACGAATGCACCTCTCATGCTGATTTCGTTAAGAGTTTTAAGCTTCGTTTTAATATTTTCGATGTCATTCATAAATTCACAGGCTTTTCGATGTTTCTAAGATAAGCATTTTTTAAATCATTCAGCAGAGTTTGGAACTGATTCTTTCTTTCCTTTTGTCGGCGACAGGTATGTTGTATAGCCAGTTTTTTATATATTTTTTTCATTTTCTCCCATCAGTCGATATCGTTTTTAGCGTGTAAGTTTATAATTGTGACTTGTGATGTCCGTAAGGAAATCGATATCATTTAGGATGGTAGAGTTCATTTTCCACGATTGTTGGGATTTCTGGTTTTTGTCGAGAGTTTTTGTTGAGGACGATAATTAAATGTAAACCAGAGTGATCAGAAAGAAAGGATGGTTGTATGGTTACGTCCGAGATAATTTCCTGCATATAATTCGTAACATAATAACCGTCCAATCTGGAATGAGAATCGTTCTGATAAGTACCTGTATAATCATTTTTCTTTGGGTTAAGCTGTCTCCAAATATCTATAAGGTTATAAATCTTTTTTATGGAATTAAAAATTTTCTACTCCAGCTCATCTTTTGTGGATCCTATTCTATCAATGTCTTTTTCAACAAAATTGAAGTCTCCCTCGAGATATTGTATGGGATGTCTAGAAATTCTTCAATTGAGGGAATAAATTCAACTCGCGATTTCGAATCTTTTGCCGGGCAATAAATTGATATTAGTCTGATGATAGAATTTGAAAAATCAAGGTAGCATACGCTAATGCGCCCGTCCGTGTCAGATATAGAATTCAAAATTTTGATGCGGTTATTGACTAAGATTATGGTACCTTTACTTTTGTTATCACCATGAGAGAAAACACCAGTGAAGTAATTCTCCAGTTTATAATTAAATAAATTTAGATTTGAATTATTAGGGAGTCTAGTGTCTTGTAAAAAAGCAATATCAATATGGTTGACAAGTAAATAATGGATAAGATTTTGTTTGTGCGGATCGTTAATCCCGTTGATATTCATTATGATAATCTTGAACTTATTCATAATTGATATAAGGCGAAACTATCATAACTTGTTGAGAAGTTTCCGTAGTTTCAATAAAATCCATTTGATTCGGGTTGTCATTATCAGAAGTGCCTTCAATATTACAAGATTCGGCATTATTTAAATTAATAACGGCTTCATATTTACTAGTTTCTATTAAATTAGGACAACCATTGGTTTCGATTGTATTTTTATTTCTTGTGACATTAACATTTCGGGTGAAATTGGCTTTTCGTTTCCGCTTCGCAACCACTTCAACAAAGGCTTTATCAGAATTATCTCTTTCATTGTTTGTAGGAGCAGCCTCAGGCGGGACAGATAGTTGTTCGGTTTCTGGTTCTTTGTAAACAGTTTTGTTGTTTACTGTTATATCCGGTGTTACAGGAAAAATTTCGGTGGTTTCTTCAGGTAATGAGTCACCAGATTTAATTTTCTTTTTTTCGACGAACACATCATTCAAACTGGTATTGCTTTTTTACGTTCTGATTTATATAGCTTAAATAAGCTTCTCCATGTCTATACCGATCAATGTTTCTTTTTTCTTTCTGAAATTCAGCGATGTAATTTCTATTTGAGAAATCATATAAAATAATAATTTCTATTTGAGAAATCATATAAAATAAAATAAAATTAATAATTTTTTAGAAAAGATGAAAAGCGTCGAGGATCGTACCTAAATATTATCCTATAAAAAAATAATAATTATTACTTTTTTTATAAGATCTTGTTTTATTTTAGTTTAGAATGTTTAAAAATTATTATATTTCCTTTTAATAATGAAACATTTACAAGAAATGAATTATTAGATTATTTTCAAAATATAGTTAAGTTAAATAATTTGAGATATAAATTCTAAATAGAAAAAATAAATTAATGGTTTTGAAAAACTTTTTACCATTATCTTCATTAATTATCATTTATTCTTTAGGTTTGCATAAAAAGTTCTTTAATTTTTATTATTAGAGTTTGGTGTGTGAATATTGAAAATTTAAACAGAATTTAAATCTCATTTATCAAGTTTTAAAACTTATGTAAAATAAAAAATTTGTTTAAATGTAATATCCTGAATATATATATAATCACTAGATAATGTATCATGTAATTCACATGAATAACTATAAAATAACATAATTGTATAGTAACCAAATCAATTATAATTTGGGCATAAATTACAGGCTACAATAAATTTGCATCAAATTTCAAATATATAAATTTTATATAGTATTTTCCTAATCATCAATATATGATAAACTATAATATTAGTAATTTTATAATTTTCAATGCTGTCATAATGAATTTACTACTTTCAGTATCATTGTTAGGATTTTTTTGTCATCCTTTATTCTCATCCAATTCATTTTTGTTTTTTCTTTTAATAGAATATCTTAAAATATTAAATGAAATAAGCAGTATAATTTCTTAAAATCATAGGATATATTGTATATAAGGAGGGAAAAAACCTAGTTGTGTGTTATGAATGTCATGGAAATGATGACAATTTTAAGTTCTGTTAATTACTGTTAACAGAACTTAAAATTACAAGAGTAACTGAAATCTATATAAACTCTTGAACTACACTAATTCTATAAATAACTAATCTTACATTTGCCTTAATATAGTAATCAATGTTTATTTCATAATTCTGAAAATTTTTTTAGGTGAAATGTTTCAGATGATTAGTTAATATTATATATTTATTATAAAATCTTTTTTTTTTTTTTTTGACAGTAATTTCATTTTATCATCTAAGTTAGATTTGAAATTCTATATTGATGTAGATGGACAGAAAAATCAATAATTCTTTATCCTATATTTTTTAAATTAATCACTTCATACTGACAATTTGCTTTATAATATCATATTACTGTAATATAATCCTTTTACAGAATACAGTAGTTAAGTTTTTATAAAATTGCTATATATTTTAAAAAATTATAAAATTCAACACAAAGATCCATACAGTTATGCTTTTCTAAAGAATTATGCATCAATTTTTGAAAATAATTTATATATCTAGAAAAGTTTGTCTGACATAGCATTTCCTAAAATTTTTTAATGCTTTCCAAAATAATTATTATTTCCTGTATATATAAAAATAATAAGAATTTATGATCATTTTAAATAATTAATCATATACCTTGTATATGTGGAAAAGATCAGAGAAAAACAATTTAATTATCTAAACTCTAATTTAATTTCTATTAATAAGGTTAACATTATTAATTTAATTCTAAATCTGATATTAAATATAGTAACACTTAATTCATTATTTGATTATATAGCAAATTTAACAGAAATTATGAAATGTAAACTGAATTATTTTGTAATAATGAATTCAACTCAGTCTTTAATTTATTAAGGAATATACAGTATAAATATTGATTTTTTCTATTAAGGAAGTTGTGTGCAAATTGATTATATTGATAAAGGCATCAATTATTCTATTAGTTACATCCTGAAAAAAATTCAATACTTTATTCAGTAGATATCAAGCAATTTTTCAGGACTGAATCTATTAATTATTCTTATATAAGAAACTGATGATTTGATTTTTTTAATTTTAATAATTCAAAATTTTTGTATCAGAGAAATTGTCTAGGAATAATAAATAGCAAAATTATAAATAATATACTTTTCATCATATAATAATGTGTTGTTTGAAATTGTTGTAAAGCTAATGTGCTAATTTGCTTTTTTAACATATTCATTTCTTTTTATTCTAAATGACTCATATAAGTATTGCCAGATGCCTAGTAATATAACATTACCTGTACTACTAGTTGTCAAAGCATGTTGCAGGGACTATCAAATGTTAAAGTTGTACTTACATTGTAATTAGGTCATCAGTAGTAAGAATTGTGAATAGGATACCACAGAAAAAATTATTTGCACTTTTAAACTTTTATTTACAATAATGATAAAAATAAAATATTAAACTCGATTAATTTTAAAATATAGAATTTTTAATTCATAATTAATATATGCATATTTATATCTTGTTATTAAATGCAATCTTTACAAACTATTTTGTAATGAATAATAATTTCATGCTGCAGAAATAAATATTTTTCATCACTTTCAGATTATAGTAAATATGTAGAATTAATATTAAAAAAAAAAATTGCATTTTGTATAAGTTTATTAGAGGAAAACTTAGGAATGGAAATGTTTTTAAGGTCTTGGATTATTATTGTCAAACAGGAAAGTTTTTCTTTAATAAAAATGAAATACTTTACTGATTATATTAATCAAGAATATAAAAGATGTTGTTGATAAAGCAAGCAATATAATTAAATATTTAATGTAACTAGCTGGTTTATAACAGAATTTTAACAAAAAAAATAAAAGAAAACCTAAGAAGTCTTATTTTTATTTTATTAATTAATAAAATTAAGATTTATTAAGTAAATAGATGGATTGATGGAAGTTTCATGATTCATAATAGTTCTAGAAAAGAGAAATGATATTCAATTATTCAAACATTGGACTCTTATAATTTAAAAATTGCTAGGATTTTATAGTGTCAAGTATCTTCTACTTGTATATATCAATATAATCAAGTTTTTGTTACTATATCAAATATACAGTGAAACCTTGCTTGTCCAGTTTATATCTGGAAGACTGGGTTGGATATACTGAAAAGTGGATAAATGAGGAACTCTAGGTTAAGATAGATTTGTTGTCGGAGGACCAATGATGCAATAAAAATATCAATATGATATTTTTAGTGCATTTTTACTCAATAATTTTTGTAGTCTGTGTTTTGATGATATGATTTATTAAAAATTTTTTAATGATAGTATGCCTTACATAGTTACAAGATACTATTCATCATTCAGACTATAAACCTAACTAAAGCTAAATTTATTAAATTCAAGACCAAATAAATTAAGTTAAATGAATTGTTGCTTTTAGGGTTGTTAACATTCATTCAGTCTTTGCCTTTATGTTGCCACCCAAAAAAGACAGAATTAATTTATTCAATATAACATTGCAAATAAGATTACAAACTGAACAACAATTAAATTAAAATCACATGTACTTTTTTATTGCACTATATCCAATATTTTGGATTTCCCTGCGTCAAAATTTTCAATTCTTCGGATTTACCTAATCATCCTCAGTATATCTAAATAAGAATAAAAAATTATATATATACATATTTTTTTTTTTTTCGGATTTTGCTTCATCTATTAATTTTTTTTGTTCAGATTTACCTAAATAAGTATAGAAACTGTCACAATCCATGTCAAAATTTATTCAGATGCCCCACTCTGATTTAACAAATTCAATGCACATTTCATTCTGTCCTTTCTCCAGATTGCATTCATGATTGAAAAAATGCATTCTACAAACATATTACTAACAAGTATTTTGTATTTTCCTACTATTTGTTGAATTTCAATGACATGAAGTGTTTTAAAAATACTGACCCATATTTTTTCTGTTGCACTATTGTCATTTCTGAGGTTTTTCTAAATTGCTATTTTGAATTAAAATTATTTCATCATATAAAATATTTTCATTAACGTTTATATTTAATATGGAAGCAATTATCAATACATCTTCGAACATAAGATCACATTGTTTTATATTTAATGCTTCTAAACTTTTTATGGGACTGGTTTCAAAATATACATCTTCGAACGTAAGATCACATTGTTTTATATTTAATGCTTCTAAACTTTTTATGGGACTGGTTTCAAAATCATAATAATTATGGTTTTGAAGCAAGTCCCATAAAAAGTAATTACGTAAGATAAAATATGTCTATATGTTTCTCATGCATGCAAAATAAACTTCCTTTGTTGATAACTATTTTTTAAAGTATTTTGGACTGAATATTATTATTATATTCCTGGATAAATTACCAGTAAAACTTGAGACTTGAAAAATGTTGCTAAACTTTGAGTCTCAAGGCAAAATACCCCTGTTGGCAACCTTAGTTGCTTTACTTGAATCATAGGTGACTAAGCTGAAAGTATTCAATCAAGCATGTGATGTTAAAAATCAAATTATTGAGGGTTAGATAACTAATGTTTCACTATACCTATTCTCCCTGTTTAATATTAAATTAGTAATGAAATGTAATTGAAAAATGTTCCAGATAACTATTCTCTTTATTGTAATCAAATTACTGCTATGTAGAAAGTAATATTCTGGTTAAAGTTTAATAATTAATAGCCTAGAGAATTGGTTGAATTTTAAGGATAGTTATATTATTATTTGCATTATAATAATAATTAATTCCACATTAATCCTTGTTTCATTACACAATAATGTTATAACAACATAAGTAGTTATGTATACAATTATATCCAGACTCCAGTTTGAATTATTTTGATTTATTTTTTTTTAATTTGCATCATAAAATAACATTACATTTCACTTTGAATTTTAAAATATTTTGTGTCATTCCATGAATCATTTTTCTTTTGATAACATAGCAACTCCCATTACATGATTTGATTATTACTCCAAATATATTTGTACATATATGCTTCTAGTGTCGCAAAATATAAATAATCAGATAAACAAATAAAATCCATTTTTCTTGATATGATAAAATCATATTCCTGACATTTTTTTATTGACATTAATAAAACCAAATATAACACAATATACCATAATGAAAATTTTACAAATAAACAGTTACATTAAAATATTTTTATCTAAGCACACTGTTATTACTTAATTTATCAAATCTACATTGCTAAGTTACTTCACTAGTTTTACATCATCAGTATGGTGGGTAGAAGGAGATATATGCATTGTTACACCTTTTATTCTTTATACCATCAGGAAAACTAGTAGTAGCACACTGTATTGTTCAGTTTCTGCTTCAAATATGAAGTAGCTGTGTGTATATACTGTGGATATCTCTCACAATTTTCTTTTTGTGAAAAATAGTAGTGCCAGTTCCCTATCTTCCATATTTCAATGGTTTCTTATGGAAATTATTATTTTGATTTACGTCATTTCAGTCTACATCATGTTTTTGAAGAATGCATCTCCTACATAAAGTGGGGTCTTGGTGTATTTAATATTTATATAATGATTATGTGTTATTTATATATATAATGATTATGTGTTATATAATGATTATCATTTTTAATTTTAAATAATATATTTAAACTGTGTTATGTTATGCTGGGTGTATTTAATATTTATATAATGATTATGTGTTATATAATGATTATGTGTTTATATAATGATTATCATTTTTAATTTTAAATAATATATTTAAACTGTGTTATGTTATGCAATAATTAGTCATTATTATAACAACTACTGAAAAATTATGTATATAAAGTTGAATATCTTCTTTAAGTACTGCTCAATCTTATTGGTTTAAATGTTTAATTGCATCAGCAAAACTTTATTTATATATTATTATATTTTGGTTCTATTGTGTGTTATGCAAGTAATAGAAATTTCAAACTATGATTGTAGACATTCTGCCACTTATAAAAATCATAAAAAATCACACAGCACTAGGTTACATCAGCTACTAGTCTAGATCACTTTAGTTAGGATTTTCTTTCCAACTTAAGCTGATGTAGATGATTTGATAGTGGTCAAAAACATTTCTTTTCTGAAATAAAAGATTATTTATTCCTATTGCCATTTTTTTTTATAAAGTTTCAAACATTTATTATACATAAGAATTTATATTCTGTTCATATCAGAATTGAACAGAATTTATATTCTGTTCCCTTCCAATGTTTTAACATAAAAAGAACATAATAAGTTTATAGAAAAATTTATTTTGGTTTTTAAATTAATTGAATTTTAATATTCAATTTACTAATTTCAGTGAAAAAATTAGAATTAACTTTTTTACAAATCAAGAATTTCTAACATATGATAAAAATACATTAAATTAGTTTTCAAAATTTGTTTTCTTTTCTTAAATAAATAAATATAAATTAATCTTGAAATGTGAATGGAGTTTGTGGTTAAGTATTAATAGAAGGCTATAAAACTTTCCTCATCCTATTTTATTGCTTCCTTCCTAGTAAAATTTAAAATTAAAAAAAAAAAAATACTTTTCTTCACTATGGAATTTATATATATATGATATCATTCATAACAAAATTTTATTCAATTATAATTTAAGATAAACTTTTTTTTAACTAATGTTATTAACTATAGAAAGAACAGTCATTTGTACATGTATAAAATAAAATACATGTTGTAACAAGACTACATTTGATTTTTTTCCAAAAATTTAAATTACATTATAGTGTAATTTATTAATTTTATGGAATTATTATTTTAAATTTAAAATATATATTACAAATAATTGATTGTGAAACTGAATACAATAAATTTGTGATCCATTAAATTCTTAAAATATTTTTGCTGCAAAAGTAAAACTTGCTCTCATTACTTTTTTTTTAATTTGATAATTTATAAAATTCCTTAATTCAGACTTGACTTTTTTTAGATATAGGAATTAATACAAAAATTTAGGATATTGATAGATATATGGACTTTATTTTTGATAACTAATGATGATCAGTATCAATAGTTAACATAAATTTTATATCAATGTAATAAAGATGTGATTCCCAATACAGGTAGCCTTGGCTTACAACCACTTATATTTATGACAGTGGTGTGACTGGTCAATCAGTTCCATGGATTCAACTCCCTGACTCAGTGATCTGATATATGGAAAGCATTCTTTGATTCTTGTAGTTTTTGTATTCTTTGTTTTTAAGATAATTTATAGTGTTCTATTAAACATAAGTAATGGGAAATCCATAAATTTTGGGCATTTACAATTTATGACTGTTTAGATTTGTGATGGTGGAGTTGAAATGAAACCCCATTGTGAGTCAAGGATGCCTGTATTCATCAAATCCTGCATCTAATTTAGTGTTATCATTCATTGCAACAGAATTTATATTAAATTCTTATTAGAATGCTGATATCTTATAGTAAAACTAGTTAGCCCCTTGTGCCCAAATACACCAAAAACAAAACATTTGTTTATCTGTCAAATTTGAGATTTTTCATTGACCCACAGTTTGAGAAACGCTGCTATATAGTATTTGAAATTTCTAGAAAACATTATTTAATTTTTAGATATGTAAAGGAAAAATTACTGTAACTATAGTAATATTATGTATAATATAATATAATATATTATAT